>JAANSK020280758.1:0-11020 GCA_011763485.2 Isoetes engelmannii | reverse complement strand
GGCTTGCAACCGGGGAATTAGAGGCGGATCGAAATCGATCTGCAAGGGACTGGAACCAAGGAGTGTAACGACAACCAGCTTGTTCCTTTATCATGTATTGGCTGGGTAAAAGCCTTCCCCTAGGTAGGAAGAATTGCCCTCATTCCTTCCCTGACTCTGCCTTTGTCAACTTTAATCCTGGCCCGAATACTTCTAATGTGGTGAGGAAACTTATTAAAGCTTGGAATCATATTCTACCTTCTTTTCAGCATAGACCCCTATCTCAAGACTCAGGATCCTTCTCTATCTTCTAGTCTACTTTGTTTAGAAGAGAGGGTTATTCCTGCTTAGCAGAGCAGCATCCAAAACTTTATAAAAAATGGGAAAATGCTGGGATTTCCATTCTAGCTGACTTGTGGCATAATGACAAATGGAGGAGTTGGGATCAGCTTCAGGTTTTTGGGCTGTCAACTCATACTGATAGGAGCTTATATAACCACATTATGGTTTCCATAGCTGGTTTATCTCAATGCAGTATTGATGGTTCTGTTAAGTGGCTTCAAGGAAAGAAGGCTGACTATAGTGTGTCCAAAGCGTATCGGGGGATCTCCAAATCGAAACCTGGTAAAATTCCCATTGTTTGGAACATTGCAAACAATGAATTTGTTAGAATTCTAAGAAACTGCTGGAAGACTTATTCTCAACCTAAAGTACAACTCATGTCATGGATGGCTTTGCATTTGGCAATCCCATCCAAATCTTTACTAGCCAAGAGGTCAAAGAAGGGAGATAATTTTGACAAAAAATGACTTGCTTTTGGTCACTTTGTTGGTCACTTTCATTTCTTTCAGCCAAAACATTTTCACTTATCTTCTAATGATTTCGTGGATTTCAGATTTATTGAATCTGTTGACAGAATTGATGGCTGGTCACCCACAATTTGATAGTATATCTGATAATGAAGCATGGATTCAGCTTCGAGCTCTTGGTCAGACATCCCCTCCTACTCACCTTCAAGCTTTTGTCTCAAAATTCAAAAAGATCATGTTGCATGGCTACCAGGCCTGGACCCTGAATATTCTGCTTTTCTCATTCAGTAATTTCATGTCCAAAGTTCAAGCCAAAGCCTTCAGAGCAAGTTATGAATATCATATGTACAAATTTGTGACAGAAGGAGCAGCTGCTTTGAACACTATCCCTTTTCATGTCCTCTGGATCTTAGCATACATTCACACCTGGACCTTGATTGCATGGCAGTCTCTTCCCGTCTTACTTGAACTAGGTATTGGTGATTTCGATGAAGAGTTCATTTGGTTTCAATCAGAAGATACTGCACCATACTTTGATTAGCAGTTCACCCAATTTGGACTTATTTCAAAAATTTGGCACACTTGGGACAGTTCATATACATATATGGCATAGTTGCAGAAGTTGCAGATGGAGATTTTGGAACCTTCAAGTCATTATCAGCTTCACCTCCAATTTTGGGTTCCAAGATGTATATATTCATGTATATTTTATTCCTCCTGCCGGCATGTGTAATTCACAGGAGGATTTTAGAGTTCTTAGATACTACTTTTTCAGTTTCTTGTGGTCAGAGGTTGCACATCCTTGAATGCTCCTCTTGCTCACTTTCGTTTTTCTCTTAGTTAGTAGTTTGATAGACAATGCCAAAGGAGGTAACACCCCTTGGTTAAACTTCTATCTTTTATGTACTCTTCTCTATTAAGTAATTAAAAGCTCCCTTTTATCAAAAAAAGAAAAAAAGAAAAAGAAAATTGCCACCTAGTTGTGTATACCAACAATACTTGTTATTCTAAATTGCAATTGACATTACCATTGACATTACTTGTTATTGACATTACTTGTACAATTGCACCAAATTCTAAATACTAGTAAGTCTGAGAAATTATATCGAGTATAATTCTGAGCATTTAACATTCTGGATATTTAAACTGCCTCTAAAAATACAACTGCAATCTAGAATACCCCGCCACAGAATCACCAACCAAGATCCCCCGGGAAGGAATAACCACAATGGCCATTCTCCCCCGCGGAATCACACGACCGGAATATACCTCACCAAAGAATATCCAGGTAGCCGACTCGGCTCCGGGGAATCACAAGGTGGCATGTTATATTTTTCCGATGTTGGAATTGAATTCAGTGACTGTGCAGAATATCACAAATGTGAATTCCTTTGCCTCTGAGTTAAATAATCGAAATGTTTGAGGTTGCTGGATTGCAGACAAAGCACATCACAGAATTAAACAATCCGAAACAAGAAACAAACATCTGCATGGCAAGTCTCTCATTTTTCAGTTCCATTCATAATAAAAAAGCAGGCATCAGGCCTGGATTACACCGTTTTCGGTCAAAAAGTAGTAGGTAGGGGCATTTTGGCAACACAACATTACAAAGAAAAAAAGAAAACACAGGATCTTCACCACCGGTTTCTTAGACCTCAGGCTTGGATACACAACGTTTCCTCTGCAATCAGATCTTTACAGATTCAGTAGTGGCAAACTAGGTATTACATTCGAAACAAACTATGCAAAAAATGAATTCACCTTCTTGGCGGACCAGTTAGGCTTCCCCGTGATCGGATCCCTGCAACATTGAACTGGAAAATCAAAATCTTCATCCCCCTCTTCAAACTCAAAAACATCCTCCTTCTTCGGCCCCCCAGAGCCATCGTAGTGGTTGCATGAAGAAGCTGCTGCATACTTTTTGGGAATCGGAGCACAGCCAGAGGTAGGCATACAGATCTTTCGCCCAATCTTCATCAAATGTGTCCTTGTGGCTGGGGATTCTAGACATGTTAGAAACTTGAACAGGGACCCTCACACAATCGCACCCATCAAGTCTGGGAATGGCTACAGCCAGAGGAGGCACTTAAACCATGGCCTGACTCCTCAGGCTTTGTTGGAGGCTCTCCAGCCTGCATTTCTGCAAGGCTTTGAGAAAGCCGAGATCAACAACTAGTTTCCCGTCGAATATAGCTACCGGAGGACAATCCACCATAACTATAATCGGCCATATCTGTTAGCAAGCGCATGCAGCAAAAAAAACATAAACCCTATCCCAAATACCTTCGAGAAGCTGGGCGCTAGGTTTGCTCGGCCGGAAGCTCGATAGCGCCAGGGAATTGGCGTTCGGCAAGTCGGGAACGGAGGACAAGCTGCGAAAGAAACAAAGAAGAAAGCTTCAATTCTGAATACAAAAATCGGAGCTGGTGTTGCTGGTGATTCCTTGGGGTGGATTTCCTGGCTCCCTAGAGCTAGGGTTACAGACAATGACAGGTTAGACCCCTTACGTGGCAAATAACCATTGGACCACGTGCAGCCGAAGCGTGCGGGCTCAGGCCGGCAGGGAAGCTGATACGACAGCACAAATAAATCCTGTATATCACTGATTTGTGATTCTACGGGATCGTATCACTTGGGGGTGATTCTGCGGGAAGGAATACAGAACATGTGATTCCATCTGGCAGAATCACCATATGCCCAGCTGGCGTACGGTCGATAACAGGTGGCATCTACGTGTCAAGGGTGGTGATACTGGGGGAAGGGATACACAACCTGTGATTCTGCCATGGAATCACCGTATATCTACGTGGCCGCCACGTGGCAGGTGTGGTGATTCCCCGACGCGGAATAGGTGAAGGGTGATTCTGCGTGGAGGAATGTCGATGGGGCAATTCCGTCCGTCGGAATCACCCCTTGCCAAGTGGCCTCGAGACATGCGCATATATTGGATTCTACGTTCAGTCAATGGTTCACGAGTGCAAATTGTCACAAGAATTCATTTTTCAAACCAAAAAAAGGAAATTGTCAACAAAGTAACTAGAATTTCTAGCGCCAAAATATATTCAAATTCAAGTTTGAACTGTCATCACAGGTTTGTACAGAGATGAGATTGATTCAAAAAACAAAAATCTCTCATGTGGCAATCGGAAGCAAAAGGCTATTGGAGCAAATCCGGGAAATCTCAGGGTCCTTGGGCTCGTAGACGGGTCACTATTGTGCCGTCGTCATTCCAATTCTCTTCTGGTAGGTAAAACGTATTTCTTCTTTGCAATACACAGTCATAAAATTTCTGTAACATCACTGCAAATGTAGACCTTGTTTGATCAATTTCGGAACGACCAAACCATGCCGAAGTGTTCATAACCTACAAGCGACTCCATCAGCCTCACAATTCTGTATAATTAAGGCAAATGCTCACAGAATTAAGCTTACCGATTCATCTTTGCTGTTGCAGACATCCCTGAGGAACCTTTTGATAAAACAAATAGTGTAAATTCCACAATCCTGGGTGTTCTCCTGCTGAGGGACATTCAGACCCACAATTGGGGCGTTGTGCAGGCTAGTTAGCTCGAACTTCCACCTCTTCATAATATCTGTAACAAATCTGATAAACAAAACTATTAATTAGAGAGGAACCCTTCAAAAGCTCGGGCCAGAGAAATAACTCACAATGCCTGGCTCGGAGCTTACCTCGATGGATATTAGACCCTGGTGGCAATTCATCCTCTTGTTTACAACACTCATATGATATTGCACTCAAACATACTGTGATATTTTATATATTTTGGCTACTATGGCTACCCGGGTTAAACTTCCATGTAAAAAGTTCTTTTGTACTCTAGTGTTTACTTAATACATATTCAATTAAAAAAAAAAAAGAGAAATAACTCACAGGGTAGCAAAGCAGCGCAAATTCTGGTGCATGCCAGACATCAAATCCAGATGAAGGAGAACAGGACAGGGGGTCTGCAGCCTCTGACAAGCCCCTTGGTCTGAGACCAGTATAAAGAGGCTCCAGTGATTGTTGCAAGGCATAATCTGCAAGGCATAATCATAAAGTTTAGATTCTTACCTGCAATTGACCGGGAAGTAGTAGAAGCCAACACTGGCCATTCTCCAATTCTGTCTGCTGAAGGGTTTGGGGGGGATTAAATTGGAAAACATCTCATAGGCACCGGATTGGCCCTCCAAACTATTGCGCAGAAAAAGCCCAAAGGCAGCAGGGTGTACAAACACATGCTGGGATCTCTTGTTACTTGGAATCAAGTGCACCAAAGCCCTGCATGCCACAAATTGTGGTCTGTAATCAAAGGAATAAAAATAAATTGAGATGTAGATCAAGATACTTACAAGAGGTAGGCACCAACACACTCCTCATTAATTCTGCAATCCGAATCATCAGCTGCTCCAGGAATTGTCATGAATGTTAAGGCATCGCTGTGGTAGACCCAAAATTCGGCTAGGGCTGATTTCTTGCCTACCCGGATGCCTGCACTACACAGGGTAAGTGGATACCTGAAGGTGAATTGGCAGGCCCAGTTTCTGCTATTCAAACCAATCTAATAACAAAAAACAGTATCTAAAAAGCTCGGCTCCAATCTGTGCATCATGGGGATGTCCACAATAGTACCCTCGTTTTCATCCGTGGCTCTTGGATCCTTCAAACCTGCTTGCTGTATTGTCTGTTGTAGCCCTTCAATGTAACTGGAAGTCTCAAAAACTATGAAATTGGGGACAATGCAATCTTCAGTTTTCTGAACCCCCTTCTTCTTCCTTGGAGTTCTTGGTGAGCTCCTCTTAATTGGGAGCTTGCCCAATTTCTTCAGAGAGGGGGAGAATGTAAAATCCCCAAGTTCCTTTGCAAGTCCCCGGCCAACCTTCTCCTCCTCTAGCCGATCCTCCTCCCTAGCTGCTGATGTTTCTGCCATCATCTCTTCCAAGGTAAGACCAAACTTTTGGCTTATATTTGCCCGGATTTTGGCCCACTTCTCATCCTCCAAGCTTTCTTCCACTACTCGCCTAATTGCAACCTGCTGCTTTATCCAGTCATCTCTATTTTCGGCCTTCAGAAGCCCATGTTCAATCTGCTCATCTGCCATCTGCTCGGCTCTACTTTTTGCACTCGCAAGAACCCTCCTCAGGTTATGCTCAAACAGGTAATCTTCATCAGCACTCCTTTCCAACTGAATCTGCTCAAAATTTCTCTTACTTCTTGGCAAATCAGGCACTTTGGGTTTTCTGCCACGCTCCTGTTCAGGGAGATTATAGTCCTGGTGCATCTGATGCGCATTCAACCTATGAATTTCCAGGTCCCATTTCTTGCTGTAACTCCTTCCACAGTTGCCAAAATCGCAATACCAACGCCCATCAGAGACATTAAACCTCCAGTTTGGGATGGGATTCACATTACCTGCAGGCTCCCAAGGCGGATTCTCCACTTCATGTGTGCTCCACTCCACTTCTATGGAGCACTCAGGCTTCCCAAGTTCGAGCTTCTGACCAAATTTCTGCTCGATTTCCATCTTGCTGGTCATGTCGGACACCTGCAGATTACAATCTGCCATGGATTCGGCAAGGTTTTTTAGCTGAGAGGTGGATTCCCCCCAAATATTGGGGAAGAGCTGAGAAGCACGATCACGCATCTTCAGGGCAACTGATGAGAGCTCGGCTGGCATAGAACAGGTGCCAAAACAAGAGCCAAGAAGGGGTTTTGCAGGGGAATCGGCTTCAGAGTCCCCCAAATATCTGATAACGGATTTGGTTCAACATAACCGAATGCAGAGCCGTCGGACTCTTCATGTTGGAAGTTCTAACTAACAGAGGTATTACAACTCTGTTCCATCTGGAAGAAGGCAAGGGTAGGACCAAAAACGACAGGATGGAAGTCTGGAGAATCTAAGCGTCGGACAGAAGAAGAGACCTAGACGAAAGAATGTCGGACTGGGAAAGGCGAATTTTTTGGCGCTAGCGATGGTGATTCCTTCTGGCGGTTTCAAAATCGCACACGTTAGCGAGCGGGCAACAAGTGGCAGGTATACTGGACGCGTGTTGGAGGGTCATTGGATGTTATTTCGACTTTTATACTGCCTTTCAGCGTACATTGTACGTGCATTGAAAGCCTGCTGCCATGATTTGAATTCGAATCCGCCAAGTTCAAAAAAGTGCACTTTGTGATTCTACAGCGCGGAATAGGTCCATGGGATATTCCGTCGCGGGGAATCTGCATGGCTGTGATTCCTTCGGAAGGATCGCAGAGGATATTCCTTACCGGAGAATCACCACTATTGATTCCACGGCGGAGGATTTCGGAGTTGGATATTCCACAGAAAGGGATAGAGTTAGGGTTGATTCCGTCCTGGAGAATAGCCGATGTGTGATTCCTTCGCGTGGAATGTCCATCCAGTGATTCCGCGGGCCGGGATATTAGGCCTTGTGATTCCGTCGAACGGGAGTTCACCTTGGTGATTCCGTCGGGCAGAATCGTGCCGTGGTGATTCCGCCGGAAGGGATCGAAGAATGATGATTCCACCCCGCAGTAGATTTTGGACGGCCAGGATCCGCCGGGGGAACGGACGACTGGGATGTGGTAGAGGGGTTCTGACAGTGTCAGAACCCAAAACGGAGCCGGCAGAACAGGTTCCATCCGGAGGGGGTAGTGATTCTGCGGGAAGGTAGGATTTGCGAAGGTATCATTGAAACTAGGGTTAGTATATTTTCACCCCTTCCAAATAGTCAATGCTCTTCTAATTTCAAAAGGTTAACCTTTTCCCATTAAAAAGGTCCTTCCTTGGGTCCTTCCATGATTATCCACGCCTCCATCCTAATATTACAGATGCCACTATAATATTCACACTTGTAATCATGGTTTTGAATAAATATTTCACTTGCCCTTATATTACTGGGCTACATTGGAATATCCACATAGTATTTGCCAACCTTTTGCCAACCCATTCGCCGTGGACCACTCCCCCGTGCTCAGCTTGCAGATAGCTCAAGATGGCATGCCGACCAGTTCGGCACTGGTTTTCTTGGAGCGGGAGAGCGGGTGCAGGCATGGAGACAGCCGGTCAGAGGTCGGAATCGGATTTTTTGGAGCTGGGAAGCTTCATGTCTGTGGCTGCCTCAGAGTTTAGCAAGGTCAAGAGCCCATGGCAGCCATCTCGACCTCAGTATTTCCACAGGTAGGTCTTGGAGAGTCCTTTTTGCCTCAACACCTCCATGTTCTTTGCATCTGAAAGGCAGGTTCTTGAAAGTCGTCTTTACCTCGATGCCCTTATATTATTTTGCTTCTGAAAGGCAAGTTCTGGTTTATATTTTTCGCTTCTATTCAAGCTTTTGGGTTAAGGCCACATGGACGGATTCTGTAAGGTGAGAAACAGCCTTGAATGTTATGAAATGAGCTGTAGAGGCGTTGGCGCTAATGGAGGTTCGATTCCTTCAGCGTTGAAAACAAACAGAGTTTTCCAGTGAAGTTTGTGGCAGAGCAAACAGAGCTTTGTGGCAAAACGATTCCTCCGTTCTCTCATAGTTGCAAACCATTTGCCTACAATTGTTTAGATTCTTCATTCGTTGTTTTGTGTATAACATTGGTGCGCCTGGCAGTAGCAAAAGGAAGGCGGCGGAGTAGCCTTGTAGATGTACAATCCCGTGTATATACTGTTCTCCTGCATATCAGTTTGTTGTGTGCTAGTTTTGTACATGAAAGCTTATGTAATTGTGTGAATGTTGTGAGCAGATGTGAATACATGTTCAATGTAGTCACGTTGTAGTTTCTGTTGTCTTGAATTGGGAGTGCTGTGATGTTTAACATGCATTCTTCTAGACTTTGTGAGCAGATGTCCTTAACAAACTGGCCCTCAAGTTTTATAGCTACGATCGAATCTCAGCCGTTGGTTGCAGTGGTGTTACCCACCAGTAACACGTTTTGAGGGCTCATGAAGACCTAGTTTGTTATGCCAAATGGCCATAAACACCTAGCTTGTTATGATGATGATGATGATGATGATGATGATTTTATTATCATGCTAATCCAGACCCTCAGGTCCATCAGGCGACAAAAGCAAAATACATAAACCTAATAAAGAATACGCTAAATCAGACCTTTTGCCTCCATATCATTTGCTAAACTATTCAGATCTAAAATCATTTTCCGATGCTCCCACCAAGCTTGGAGATAACCCCCTAGCCTTATGAAATCACCATGAAACCACCATAATTCCTCCATAAAACTCTCGGGCCTAGTTTGTTAAGGAGGATAACACCCTAGAACTCGGGTGTTTATGCCCTACTATAACAATCTCCCTCCCTCGATTGTTATAATAGGGCATAACACCCTCGTTCCAGTTCCATGGACTTATCCCTCTCATACATGTGGGAATGTTTGTTATGTTAAAGCTGCGCTGCTATCATGTTTTGAGATTGATGCAAATAAGGGACTATTAGAACCATTGTGTTCTCTTTTTTTAGCAGGGTTGCCTAACCCGAGGTAACCTGAATGCTGCAATTTTAGGCTATCCACGTGCTATACCACGTAAGCAAAATTTGATGGTGTCCGTTGGATTATCAAATTTCTACATCAACGGTCTACAAAATTAAAAATTGTAGGGAAAATCCAACTCCACCTTGAAGTTATCCTTTTCCTTCGTATGCCCATCTGTGAGAATCGGCCTGGATCAGCAAGTTCTTTCCCCTCGTCTTCGGAGAATCCTTGCAAAAGAGACAAAAAGCGACGGCGAAGGGCAGGGCATGGTTTTGTGCCATGCCGTCATAGCATTTCATTTCGTTTCTTAGGAAACCTTTCCTGCCTTCTAGTCTGTTTCGTGCTAGACAGAGGACTATGTTTGTGCTTTGTTTGAAGCAAGGGCTGAGCTTCATAAGATTGTCTATACTCATAAGGCCGTGAAGGTTAGCCATAAATATTAACAGCTTTCTCCCATGCTTAGATACATGCACTTATTTGAAGATGTCTGTGAATCTGCAGGGCTTAGAGTTAACGGTTGCAGATGCGTTGTTATTGGGTACCTGAAAAAGACCTTCTGCGGATATTTTATTTTTTGGCAAATGTCGATTAGTGAACAAAATTTTTTGATAGCAGGGCTTGAACGTTGGGAATGGGAAACGCCCAAGCTCGGCTCCAGCAATGTTCGCTAAAGCTTGCCTCTGGTAATGTCTCAGCCCTAAAGCTCGGCTCTGTACTGGTAAAATAGTGCTTGTATTAATTAATGTGTTTCTTATTTGCAACTGGCCACATTTGGGAATGATCAGGATCATGGCCTTTGCAGCAGCTTGCGATATAAGGAGGAAGACGCTTCCAATTTTAATGGCTCTTACTACTTCGAGATCAAACTATGGTACAAAACATATAGCCTGTTCTTTGCTTATTTGATGTTGTTAAAATTCAGTTTTATTCCTATATCTGATTTACAAAACATGGCAATCCACCACAAAATTTGGACAATGAGCTGACTGCCCACGAATTTGTCAGTCCGATCTTTCTATGATACTCATTCGGGCTAAAATACTCATCCCGTTTCTGCTTTTATTTTTTATACTACTTTATAGGACTGCTTATGTTAATATCTGATAGCCAATGTTACTTCTTATGTTTGGAATTACTGTACTGCTTTTGATATCCTCTTCTGTTTGGCTGTGTATATATTGATTCCATCCATTACCTTTAATGTAGCAAAGATGGAGGAGCTTCTCAAATGCTATGATATTGTCTTGCAGTCAAATGGGCGCCTTGATACCATAGCTTGGCCATGAATGTTTCAGTTTAAATTTAGTTCTGGGCATACAATACAAGAGACTCAAGTGTTGTGCTCTTCATAAGGTTAACATGCCCTCTTTCTTTTGTTTCTTTTTCTTCATAAAATAGTGGAAGCCTTGCATGCTTGAATTTATTATAGTTGTTGACATTTTTGGAGATGTTAATTTGATTGAGGTCTCATTAAAGTGCTTCTTTCATATTATGACATGGCCTGTTGCACAACAAAGATCCAGACTTAGTTTTCTTGGTATCTTACATAATGGCAATGATTCAAGGGTTTTAAACACGAATTATTTAGAACTCTCTATGATGGCTTACTTATCTCGTTCTTTTATTGTTCTGCTAGATGGAGAAGAGTGGTGCTAGACCAGATTGGACTGCATTAATCGCAGGCTATACACAATTGGATATCAGGTCTCAGAACAACAACTATATTTACCATGCTGTTTTGAAAGCATACATG
>JAANSK020280747.1:0-11021 GCA_011763485.2 Isoetes engelmannii | reverse complement strand
TTTATTGATGGGTTACATACCCCGCAAATATATACGCACGTATATATGTATATACAATGCATATCGCAACCTTTGGTTTTGTGCCGTATTTGGAACTGATAGTTAACTAAAACTTGCTAAAAAATAAGTCGCGCTTAATGATGGCCAAGATTGCCCAAAATCGACATTCAGGATATTAAAATCCAGGTCGATGAGCCAAGTGGGATAACTATCCTAACTTCCATTATGGATTCAGCTATGAATTTATCCTGTCAGTTCAACATAATCTTCGAGAAATATGTCTTCTGCCAATGCGAATGGCTGAAGATAAAAAAAAATGATTGCCTTTGAGACTATCACAACAGCATTGTCAAATAGGCTTTTTCAGTTGCATAAGTGTGGAATGTTCCAGTCTGATCTCTTGTAATGATATTGTGGCAATTCAATATATAAAACGGATTTTTGCACCACATCTAGCAGCATATGATAGTTGTTGATATGCTTTATGAACGCAATTAATGAGAAGGATAAGAAGGTGAAGTTGAGATGGCTAGAACAAAAAAATTAGAGGGTATGGCTATGATTAGGTCTTTCATACGTGGAGAAAAAATGGCAGTCCTAGGATTGTATACTAAGGGTGTTGAACATGAGGGAAAACATTTTTGCTTCTTCTTGCTTGCTCATTACTCAATTTGAACAGTACTGTTTGTGTCTTGGACATTCTAAATTCGAGGTACAATCGCGAACCCGTTGACAGTTTTATAGCTCAGATATGTTAAAACTATTTGATTTAACATAATGTTTTTAATATTCAGCAAGAATGCACATAAACATGGGCTTGCATAATATGACTTCATGAATTCACTAAAACTTGATAGTCTCCTTCATTTCCAGCATTTACTTTGTTCTCATAAATCCTGCAAAATTGAGTTGGTTGATGAGAAGCAAGAGCTCTTAGTATTTTATAAACATTTATCTTGGAACATTGTTCTATATCAGGTTAATATTTTGTGCCCAAGCTACGTGGTTGCAGGCTCTGTGACTTGGAAGGCTCGTATAAGAATTATGAGAAATTGAGTTTCTCACCAATTTGGATTGCATAGAATTTACATTTGGTTTGCCCTGACTTTTACAATCAATGGGGACTTTATTGTTTACATGTATTTCTAAACGTTACAAAGTTTTTGCTTTACCGAAAATAAAGTTAATAAGCTCAGGTAAAAATCAAATGGCTGAATGAGTCATGTTCGAAGCTCTAATGGTGTTTCAGTAACATCTTATAACCTGTGGTAAAAACGGAGATGATTTGCATGAATCATAATAGGCTCTTGCTTGTGTTCGCTGAGACAAAATAAGTGAACACTATTCACATCGATCACACTGCTATAGTAGTAAGCTTATCGTTGAAGGGCTTAGGCATGCTACAGATGTCCATTTTTGGAACCTGCCAAAGTACCTACACTAGGTACTTCAGGATTGGGTACTGTTTCTTTGTTCTTTTCATCAAAACTAATTCCAAAGTTCAAAATAGAAGTCAAAAGCATGTTATCGTTCAAGGTTAGAGTAAAGACAACATCATTGGAGGTTAAAATGAATGCATCCAATCAAACACTTATTAGTTATTGAGACATTAAACAAGTACCCAGTACCCAGTGTTGGGTACTATTTTAGGTAGTTTTATGCTACCTAAATAATACTTTTTAAGGTACACTGTAGCATGCCTATGCCCTAAAATGTTCTTTTTTTCCATGACAGATATTCGGTTTTCCAAATCACTGAATTCTAATTATTGAGGGACTTAAAATACTTGTGTCTATTGCTTCATGGAAACATATCATAACTTAGAATGGTGGGAAAATAGACTGGTGAAATCCAATCCCGGCCTAATCTATTTCGAGGAATTAATATGATGTTTACAGATGCAATGAGAATCATGTTCTGATTTCGAGCTTATTTTTTGCATTTTCCCATTGATATAGTAACTCTTGTTTATTGAATATAAGTGAAACATGTGTTTCTAAGTTGTTGACTAGATGAAGTTAATTATTTGAACATCTAATGCCTTATGATCTGATGATACAATACAATAGATATGAATATTGTTTGACTCTAAAATATTTCATGGTTCAAGGATCTTATGTACTTTCTTGAGGTTTTAAAATTTTGGTTTGGCTAAGTGTTATATACTTCTAAAATAAGACTAGATGTAAATGAGGATGAAGAAATACATCATGGATTCACCACATATTTCCATATTCATACATCTAAAAATTGAAAATTGCTAAGCAATATCAAAGTCTTAGGCTCAACATTATTTAGAGTTTTACATTAGAACATGAGAACAATGGACTCATGAAATCAACTTTTTTTAGAATGTTACGTATGTTGGTAGCGAAAGATTTTGATATAGTTGCTCTAAGAGTCTCCTTGACACTGATGTTCGACACCATACATCTAGAAGTCCTCATCACTTCAAATATGAAAGGAAAACACTAAATCATGCATGATAGACACTCTGAAAAGTATAAAATCCTCTTATAGACAAAATATGTTCACATTCTATGGATATTAAATAATAGCACAAAGAATACATTAGCAAATGGTCCCAACATAAAAACTATGCTACATATAATGGTAGAAAATCAGTAAACAAATCAATGTACATAACATAAGTTTAGAAATACAATTAAAGATCATGCTCTAAAACTACTGCAAAATTAGATATTATAATTGGAGTTACTAGTTTGTATAAAACTATGCTCAAAGTCAGTAGTGACTTGAAATAGATATATTACAAAAACAACATTATAAACCAACATAGTAGACTGCTAACAAGCATATAAATGTGCCAAAAACCATATCACACTTGCAAAATCAAACATAGTTTCTATATATCTAACACAATAACAAGGGGTTACTTTTAGATTTTTATACACTTGACACCTGTGGTTTGCTTGACTTCTTACAATCTCTTCCCATGGCTTTTAATCTTCGTGTTTTCTTTGTGTGGCCCCGAAGGGACCCAATTTTTTTTATTTTATATATAACACAAACCATTACATCCAATAATTCTAAATTCCCTTTAAAAACTTTTTGGTTTGGGTGCATGTTCACACGGGGGGGTAACGTAGGGCAGCAAGACCCCCTTTTATACCCCCCTAAAGCACCCCTTTTATAACACATGTATGAAATCAACACTATTGAGTACAATATCTCAAACCTTATAATATTTTGTAATTCTTGTTATATAGAATCAAAAAAATTGTACAAGCATACCCCACAAACGAGGATCGCTATCTACGGTTCAAATCAAGGCATAAGTTGTGAATATGCCCATCCAACGGCTCTCGTTGCCAGGAGTCACCTCCCGTGTGAATATGCACCCAAACCAAAGGGGCTTTTAAGAAGAATTTATTTCAGAATTGTTGGATGTAATGGCGCCAAATCCTCAAGGCACACACAGCTGCAAGGAGTTCCTGGTCGCGTAGGGTAACTTTTCTCTGCCTCATTCATTCTTCGCATCATAATCTATAACTCATTCCTCTTGTATTAAGACACCACTGTGGCAATATTACTAGCATCAGTGGCGGCAACCCACTTATCCTTCTGAGTGGTGGCGCCTAAGTTTCTGTAAGGCCATTCGAAGATGGCGCTCATGCTCGTGCAAGGTCTTGCTATAAATGAGGATGTCATCAAAGAAGATGATTACAAACTCGTCAAGGAGTTTGCGGAAGACATCATTCATCGGTCTCATAAAGGTGGCAGGGATTGATGAGGCCAAAGGGCATGACTGTAAACTCATAATGCCCATAGCGTGTTCTAAAAGTAGACTTATGGATATCCTCCTCCTTGATTCTAATCTGGTGGTAACCAGATCGCAAGTCACCCTTGGAAAAGTACTTAGCACCTTGGAGTTGGTCTATAAGATCATCTAGCCGATTGAGGGAGAGCATACCAATTCTTAATAGTGTTCTTGTTTAATTGACGGTAGTCAATGCACATCCGAAGGGTACTATCCTTCTTCTTAACAAATAAGATGGGGGGCCCAAAGAGAGAGACACTTGGTATGATAAACCCTAAGTTGAGTAGGTCCTGCAACTGCTTTTTAAGCTCAGCCAACTCTGGGGTGCTTAATCTATATGGAGCCGGGCACTCTCACATTCCACCCCCCTAAAAGGCGATAACTTATTGATTTCCTCGGAAAAAGATCATGAAATTCCCAAAGGAGGTTGCCAATGGCTGGTGGTAATCCATCAATAATCTCATCTTGCTTAAGTTGAGGTGCAATGGAGGCAGCTTTGATAATATGGTGACCTTATTCCTTTTCATGGCTTTACCCAACTGTTTCAAGGAAATGCATTCCATAATGGGCTTAGTTTGATTACCTGTAATTGTAACTCGTGTCCCATCTGGTGCACAGTAAAGGTCACCGCACGTTTTTTCACAATCTATATTTGCTTTGGCAGCTGTTAAGAATTCCATACCGATAATGAGGTTGTCAATGTTCATAATCACTGCTCCCATAGAAGCTGATGCACCTGGCAATTGAATGTCCAAATTAAGACGACGACCTTGGGTATATCTGATGGCACCACTGGCTAAAACAACAGGTCTAGGTTTGGACTTGATAGGCTTATTACGCAAAAATCTCAGCCATCCTAAGGGATGCAAAGTTATGAGTAATCCATGAGGATGACAAATGGTTTGGAATCTATGGTCCCCACAGTGGAAATGACTGTGGGTTGACGGTCTGCATTCCCAATCTCAATAACAACAAAGATGTGTGATTTACCTTCTATATAGTCCTGCGGTTCCTTGTCTGGTAAAGCAGGGAGGTCAGTAAGGGCAGACAGCTCGTCCCAATCTACTTCTGCCAAAGCTGCTTATGCCAGTCTGAGTAACATAAGGGAAGCAAACACAGTTCCGTATGATAGAAGTCTTTCTAGCGGTTGCTGAAATGGTGCAAGCATGAAACCAGTTGATAAACTTTAGAGATGGATGGCTCTATACGTTCCATGATCTATTTTAAAGGCAGAAGGCTACCCTTCACACAATAAGCATAGCCTAGTCATTCCCATTTGAAGGCAACTCACACTCTTCCAAAAGAGTAGTCCGAAAATCGATGTGGATGCGCAAAGACATAAATTATTCCAGCAAGAAATGTGCTAGAAGATTAGTTCGGATGTGCAAAAACAAACTCCAAAGATGTTTTATTTATCAAAATTACATTTGGTACTTGGTACTGCATATTTTGGCAGGAATATAGATAGCACATCTACCAAATGTCTGAATAGGACACCAAGAAAATTCTAAGAGCTTACTTTTCATAGGCATATTTCCTTTCCATATCCCGGCTTTCTGGAGAATCCAAGCCCCAACAAAGATGGGTCTTACCAATCCAATTGGGGTTTTTGACAGCTCCCAACTATTCTCTTGTCCACATATTAACAGCTGTGTCAAAGGAAACCAGAAGCTATGCTACAATGGTGCCATAGCCTTTGTGTTTGTTTAGACGGTTTTATGAAAAAAGGAGCTTAAAATGTTAAAATAAATCCAAGGCTAAAAAAAAATTAAAAGGGCTCTTAAAAATAAAGCATAGGATTTTTTAGAAAAAGGGAAGGAGGTGGGACAACTCTCAACCATCGGATTGTTTGCTTTTGCTTAGTATCGTTGGATCTATTAAGGATTGTTCAATCCAAGTAAAGGGTGAGATGTCGCCCTAATGTCATACCACGATGACGAACGACATATAAGACACCTGATAACTCGTATAACGCACCAAAAACTTTCATCTCGGTTGTTGGATGAGTGAAAATACCAGATCCCATTCATCCGTTTAGAATATGCTAATAATATGCAATCACCCCACCAAGCAAACGTTTGCCCTTCAGGCAACCCAAAAACTCCTACACGCCTAATATTATTATAATAACCGTCGTGGTAATCTGCTGCATAAAAATTTGGCTGTTAACATCTGGATCCTACCGCTGTGATTCATGATAATCTGCTCGGACATGATTTAATCTGCTCAGACATGATTTCAGTTTGAGAAATATTTCAAACGTCAAACCATAAACAACAAAGATGGATTGGAAAATGTCTGGTTTCCAATCATTTCCAATGTCTGGTTTCCAATCCAATTTCCCGTGACATTGCAATCCAATGTACGGGAAACCATGCAATTTCTAGGTGGAAACAAAATGGTAATTGTCTGCAAAATAGCTTGATATCCATTACTAGTAAAATACGTTGTAGCAAGTGCACGGTCAATGTATAAAACTAGACATTGTTTTGCTTGCCTATTCTGTTTTGGACTTTCATTGTGCATGGCTATCCTTAGGCTAACCTTCCATCTTAGGTTTTACTTTTTAAAAGGCTTTCTTTCACTGGCAAAAGGGTTCTGAATGCTGCGCAGGCCTTCAATTTCAAACCCTTTAGCCTCCTTTCAAACCCTTTCAAAAACGCTTTTTTTTTGTTCCTCCAGTATACTGAAAAGCAAAACGATTTGCATTTAATTTGTAGTCTGATAGTGCTGCATCATACATCCACTCTAATAATTCTCGACGAGCAGCTTCTGCATGTTTTGCAGTTAATTTTATTTGTCATCCAGCTCATATGTAGAACCACATAATGTGCATTCACCTGCCTTCATCAAATGACCAAGACCACTCTCTATGCTGCAAAAACAATTTTGACATCTTTAGACAGCAGATTTATAGAATGTGTCAAGTCTAAGCCCAACCAGAACAAAAGAATGAGACAAAAATAAAGCATCCTAAGGTAATAACAGAGTTTTATCTGAAAGAAAAATCAGACGAAAAATAACAAGAATTTATTTGGATAACAAAGCAAGCAGACTTGCCTAGGGTGCAGGAATAAAGAGTTATATTTCAAAAACCAATTAATAGAATTTTATTTTGGATAAGGAAGCGGCACCTTTGAACGTTAGAAGACTTGTCTAAGGTGCAGAAATTCTGCCACTTTGCAGGCCCTTCTTCATTTTTTTATATAAGCCCATCAAGCTGCTGAAAATTGTTCACCTGTAACAAGCTATAATTTCTGGTAGGCTTTATTATCGCTACATGTTATTAGTCACAATAAAGAACATTTACTTGTATGACTCGATCGAATGTAAGATTTTCAAAATGACAAGCAGCGCTTAGCTTTTCTTCCATAAAGTTACTGCTTTCAGCTCTGCATCTATGGGCACCCTTTGTTTATTCCAGGAGAATAGCTTGAAATATATCTTGCTTACTAACAAACGAAATAAAAACCCACAATCTCTCTACCACACACTGAAGTTAATTTCCTCTGACATTTTCCCACCAACAACTGCAAGCAATAGAGCACCTTGTTTACTGCTCGCTTTTGGAACAGATGAGCAATTAAACATTACTTCCTTGTACTCATGCAGTATTGTAGCTGATGCAGTTCTAGGTTCACGAAAAATAGCCTTTTTCTTCTCAAAAACGAGGAGAAGAACATGACTATCCCTTCTGGGGCAATGGATAAAACATTAACAATCAAGCGCCCCAGTTCTTTTGTCTAGATATTCAGGAAAATATCTCTAAACTTTGTTTTAAACTTGTTTTGTTGAAACCTGAAAACGACCAATTAACTTTCATACCGTTGTTGCAGAGATGCGAGACTGATATGTAAAATCAAAGCTCCTTTCTCCAGGCCCACGTGCAATAGCTAATGGTAATATGCTTTCAGCAGGGACAATATGACCACATGAAAAAATGTCATAAAATTATAAAAACTCAAGGACATCTAAGTGCACGGTCTTGATCAAGAGGAGAAAAACTTGGTAACTTGAAAAATGTATCAGTTTTTAGGAGTGTGGTGAATGTCTTCACTTCTCCCTCAACTTCATCCCTCTAGTAATATCTTAAAACTCTATTAAGAGGTTTGCCAAAAAATACTAGGAAGTCAATATTTGGATATTTTCACATCGTCAAGGGCATTTCTGATATAATGTTCATAACATTTGAAACCTTATTTATGCCTTGTGCAACAGCTTTGGGATCTCTCCACAACCCCATGAATAGCAACTAGACAATCCTTAACTCAACCTGATAATTTCGAAATTGGACCAAAATGCTGCAAAGATGGACCCTGTGCAGAACAAGTATCAGTTGGGCAACTGTTTGCCTCAAGGCCCTCTATATATCTCATTCGTTCAATGAGTTCTGGGTCCGATGGACTAGGATAAGGAAGGCCAACCATTCAAATGGTGCATATACATAACATTTAGAGAAGCAGGCAATTAAGTGCTGGGACATTTTCTCGCCGCTCAAGGCAATAGAATTGACTGATGCCTTTGAATAATCCACAACGAGGCAGATGTGACTTGCCTTGCTCTTCATTCATATTTTGTTCATTGCCTTTTTCTTTGTTCATACTTTGTTCATTGCCTTGTTAAAACCTTATCACTTCTTTATTCTTGGCAGCAATTTTTGTAGATGCTCAAGACGGCGAGTGTTAATTGGGACCACATGATCACGAGGAAATTTGGATGGTGCGCATGTGGCAAGGTATAACTTATTTTCTGCTGTACATAGATTCTCTGTAGTTAAATTCTGCTGTTGTTAGTTTTTTGAAAATAGGGCTCCATTGGCCTTGAACTGTTTCCATGCATATGCCATAACTAACAAGGCTAAGATCTTCCCCATCCTCATATAGAATGTTGCGTATAGACATGGCAAATGATGTAGCAGCAGATGTGCCCTACCCATTTTCCATAAAAGATGGCCCCACAGCAGCCTAAAAATAACAGGAAATGCCTAATTAGCAAGGAATGCTTAATTATCAGAAAAAATATGAGGCTTGTAGTTGACAATAGCAGCCTTGTAGTAACTTCTCCATGCATGGTGCATAAATCCATATGAGGCTTTGGTTGCTCCAGGTTTGGTTAATTAATACATATTCTCAGCTGCTGCAGGTTTGGTTAATTAATACATACTGTTGGATAATCAAATTGTCTTGTTCACTCGTCCTTATCCTTTATATCTGGATTCGTTCCATTTGTCTGATATTTGTCTTATGGTCTTATGCAGCCATTGAAATTGTGTATACATCGAAGATCATTGGCTTTCTCTTGAGAATATATTAGTAGCCCAAATGGGAAATGAAAGGAACACTTTCTTGTTGATGTTGCTGTAGCATTTTGCTGACAGAATTTGCATGCTCAGTTCCATAAATTTAGTTTGCTCTACTTAATTCTATCGCTAGTTTGTTGTTATTAACTGTAGATACTTGTTAGCTTATAGAAAGCATCCTTATCTACTTTGGCACTTTTAGGGTAAGTTATTCAACGGTAGACATTGCAACGCACTGTATATTTCATATCAATCAATGTTATCTCTTTCATTTATGTTTAGTTTGGTGGTATGATACAAACAAAATGAGCAAAAAGGATTTGCTCAAATGGGAAGTACAAAATTGGATAATTCGTTCTCATTTTGACACGAGAGGGGCTTCTTCTTAGACCTTAGATTTTCTGTAACATTCAGCAGCTCTGCGCTTGAATCCTCCACCTTTTTCAGCCATGCAATCTCTGTCATGCACAACGCCTGTCTCAATCTCTTTAATGCCTCAATTTGGTTTGCCCTTTTCCAGCATGCTCCTGATCGAAATTTGGTCTCCACATGCTCCTGATCTTACACTCTTTTAAATAGCTTTCTAGTGGTATACTTGCAAGTTGCTATGGTTATATGATGATGCATCTTTACTCTGGCATTCTTTTCTTTCACTGCTCGTTGTTTGATACTGAAATATTCTGAAATGTTCTCTGGCTGTTGTAGGATTCAAGGGTTAGAAATTCTAATGAATGGCGAACCACTACGACTTATGAAGCTAGTCCAAGCCATGCACAAGAGCATCCAAGAGGTTTTATCATGTTAAGCTTTTATATTTTCTCATGCCATCCAAGTAATGTATTGGAGGTGTGCTGCAAGTTACAACACTACTGTCTCCTTGTGGGAGCGGCCCCGTAGTTGCTCTTCAACCCAATCAATGGAATTGACATTTGTTTGACATTTTTTATACTCTTTTGATGCTGTTTTTGACAGTTTGGCTATTTTGGATTTTTTTGATGTACATCCAGATTGTTTTTGCTCTGGTTGAGATGTTAATACTAGGAACTCTGTGAATTTGCTTCAATACAAGATTGTTTAACAATTTTTTATCATGATTGCTGTTAAAAACCAGCTGGTTCTGATTGATTTTGTCATTGTAGCCTTCAATGGGCTGCCTGGTATCCTAGGGGGCTACCACCTCAGCCCTGGTGGTACCACTACTCCCACCTCTTTGAGACCTGATAACTTGAGGTAGAACTACTTGGCATGTTCTTCGGCTTGCAGTGTAGGTTATCTCGCTGGGCACGCTACCATGTAACATGCATAGCATTTCAAATGTATACATAGCTGTCATTCCCTTTGTGCCCTTAAGTGAGCAGCCAATGGACACCCTCCCCTAAATTACCCAGGAAATGGTACACGAGTTACCAGTACGGGGTAGGAAATTTGGGCTCATGGCACCAACTTTGCTGCAAGCTCATTATGTTATTACTGGATTTATTTGCTTATGATGCTTTTCTGATTGTAATTGCAGATGATACTTAAGCCGCCTTCACGATTGGATATCTTTGAGTGACCAGCGATTATCATGTCCTAGATAATCCTGCACAACTGGCCTTTGGCATCTTATAGATAGAAGCTTTCACCATTAGTGTAGACCAGAAAGTTCATCTCCAAACCCCTTTTGCACGTTAGTCCAGTATTGGAGAGAATCGTTAATTCATTCACCTGTAAACACCCTGAACCACCTGGTTTAAATACCATGTTTACCTTGTCAAAGCCAAATTGCAATGCAAGAATCCCGAACCACTTTCCATTCCGATGTGGTCCCCTTAACGGTGGTTCTCTTGCAGCAGCCTCCAGCATCTAGCAGTCGCAAATTCTTTCCAAGGAACACGTTTGGTGTAGTGCTAACAATTTCATCGAAACATTCCCTTGGTTATGTGCTTTATATGTTACTGA
>JAANSK020280736.1:0-11023 GCA_011763485.2 Isoetes engelmannii | reverse complement strand
TTGTGGTCGCATGTCCTTTGGACGCTGCCTTTGTGGTGCGACGTTAAAATATACTTCCTTCCTTCCTTCCTTCCTTCTAACATGTGAATTTCCAAAGATGAGAGCCTTCATGATGTTCCAGTAGAAAATAGAAAAACATGTACATTAGATAGCACAAGAAACAAACATAGATTGCATCAAGAAAACACATAGATTGAATCGAGAAAACACAGTCTGCGGGCCAGTGTGATACCAAACATGGCGGCCCATGCCACATGGATTTTTTTAGAGTTGCTTGTCGAGCAGGCATGATTTGGTCCTCAATTAAACTTCTTGATTTGCTTTGAGCATCCCCGTTTCCTATATATCCTCGTCTAATGCTTGATGCATGCCCCTTGCATAACCCTGAAAATGAGTTCCATTATTTGCCCCCTTTAATATCTAAAACTAGGAAAGAAGGGAGTAAATTTACTGAGTTCCATGCTTTCCTTGGCTTTTCACCTTCGAAATAGCAGCTACTAGTGCACTTTGTCTATTCCATCTGCAACAATCAGGTTATGACACTAAATGCCAAGTATGTTACTTCACTATTGCTCAACAGTCTACCCCATTAGAATATTCCTAACAAACCAGAGCATGAACTGCTGTAACAATAAACAATGCTAGGGGAGTTCAAGTAGTCATAGGTTAATAATCCCTCTGTTCTCAGAATGTTATCTGAAATGTTTCATACATGTGTGCTGGCCCATGTCATTTGAGCAAAGAATTGTTAAAACAATCCATAACAAGCTTGAAAAGAGGAAAAGTGCATGCGCTAGCATGTCAGTATGGTAGTCATAAAATCACCTGCGTGCATTTGGGGCCGTGTTCCTTACCAAACATGATTTCAGAGCATCACTGAATCCCAGCGACATACCACACAACCATTGGCTGGTCTGCATTCTAGATACAATGATTTTACAATAAATTCTGTTTGGAGTAACTAGAAACATCTACTCCTGTTCGGTTTACCTTCAAACGAACTAACAATAAAAAGGAATTTTATTAATGATTGGAAGAAGGATGTTAAGAACCGCGAAAGGTATTCGTGTCCATATATCTAGCACAAGAATTCAAATATAATCGTCGTTTATAGGAGGAAACTGACCATTCAGGGTATTCCTCCTGATTGTTCTGTTTAAAGATGACAAAGATGTAACTATATTTCACAACGTAAAAACAACCTACACAAAATTCTGCCTACCTACACAAAATCCTGCCTTCTTCTCCAATCAATCAATCAATCAATCAAAACTGCAACAAGCAAATAAAACTGCAACAAGAAACTTATTGCGAAGGCCCTGTCGTGAAAATCTTTGTTAAAAAAATCTTTCACTACCCACAAAAATCTTTTACTTCTCCAACACGACTCCTTAGACTTAAACTTCCACGACCCTCTGGACTCTGTATTCCGGCCTCTGCTACCCCAAAAACTTTCACGACCCTCTGGACTCTGTATTCCGGCCTCTGCTGCCCCAAAAACTTTCACGACCCTCTGGACTCTGTATTCCGGCCTCTGCTGCCTCAAATCGGATCAATCCGATTCTCCATAGCCGAGCTTCCATCTGTCCAATCACTTCCAATCTAGTGCATTAAGGGAAGGTTGTAGAATCTGGCCCCCTTCAGTAGCAGAAGGCCCCTCCCATTTCACTTATTCGGATCAGATTTAAGAAGGAAGGCCGGATACTACTAATCAGAAGGAAGGATCAGAAGGAAGCCCGGAAAATACAGACTACGCCTCTTCTTCCTCCGATCCCAAGATTAAACAAAGGAATTAAGCATCATATTAAAGAACAGGAGAGACGAAAAATTCAATGATTACATATTCAACAATATTTAGACATATTCAAGTCTTAAAATTATTCTTTTTTTTTTTAGTATTACTATTCAAGTTATAATAGAGTAAATTATTATTTACTTCGAGTGCTACTATTATAAAATAATAGTCCCAGTTTTTTTTTTTTTTTTTTTTTTTACTAAAGATGTAGTATTTTGCTATTTATTTCAATTATAATAAACTATGCAAGAAATTATTATTAAAACAAAAATTTTATCATATAACTATTCAACCTAGAAGTTCCTTCTAAATATTTATAGAAGATAAGAATTTAAACATAAATAGTTATAGATTAAAAGATTAATGTTTAACCTGTAATAGCTTATAAAGATGATGGATAAAACAATTTTTTCAAGAGATTGGAATTTTATAAATTTATAACAACATTAAAAATAATAAAATCTTGGCAATTCTTTAAACTTTGGCAACTACCATGATTCATATAAGTCTATATTATACATAAGCTTAGGAATTATGATTAAATAATTCGTTAAACATTGTTCATGAGATTCTCAAATGCCTTTTGTATTTCTATTTTAAACTCATAATGTTCATTGGCCTGGGATTACTGTAATTTTCTGTGTGTTTTAAAACGTGTAATTTCAACTCCACCGAAACTTTTTTGCACAATTTCCACACCACCAAAAGTTTATTCCACAATTTTCACATAGACAAAAATTTTGTATTCACAATTTTCAGAATCTACACAATGTTTTTCATACACAGAATGTCTCTGCAGTAAGTAACTCATGAATTACTCTGAAAATCCGTCTGTGAAGAATAACAGCAGAAAATCCGTCTGTGAAAATAGCAGCAGAAAATTCGTCTATGGAGAAAATCCGTCTGTGAAGAAAATCGGTGATGAAAATCCGTCAAGAAAAGTCTGCAGCAAAAATCTGTGAAGATAATAGCAGCCAAAAATTAGTCCGTGAAGAAAACTTTGCAACAAAAAAAACCATGGTTAAAAGGCATTAGAAAAAAACCAGGGTTAGAAAATGCTAGGAAAGACGCCTACAGGGGATAAAATCCGTCAAGAAGATGGCACAAGGGAAGAATCCGTCAAGAATCCGTGAAAAATCTGTGAAGAATCCGTCCAGACCTTGAAATACGCCCACACAAGAAAAATCCGTGAAGAATCCATCCAAACCTTAAAGCGACTAGTCCAGACTCCAAAACTTACTCTGCACAAGAACGAAAATAGGGTTAGAGGATTGAAAAGTGAAAATAAAAATAAAAAAGAGAGGTCGAGACCTTAAAGCGAGTCGTCTAGAGCTTAAAGCGAGTCGTCCAGACCTCAAAAAAACTCTGCACAATCACAAAAACTCTGCACAAGAACGAAAACAAAGTTAGAAGCCATCAAAACGAAAAAAAATTAAGAAAGAAAGACACTGGAGAATACCTTAGCATCCAGCGACTCCTCCACACTTCACAAATGCTCAAAATACTCGTTGGCGCTGGAGATTGCCATCGCCAAAGCTTAGAAAGCACAAAAAATCTCCGGCAAAGAAAGGGAGCATTTCCACGTAGGATTTTTCTCTTAGCTCTCCGCCACGTCAGCGCCGGGAAATTTCTCACGAACATAATCCCAGCTAATGAAAATTACGTTTGTTAATTTTAATGGGTCGGAAATTCCGCCAGAAAATTTCCTGGTGGCGCCGCCGGGAAATTTTCCGGCGGAATCTCCTCCCCATTAAAATTATCTAATACGTACACTATATATTGCTATATGTTATTTATCATGATCTTTCCTAAGAGTGTATAAATTGTCAAATCTTCGTACTAGTAACAAAATCATAACTGATCAAACTATTTCAATTCATTTACAAATTATTCTTTTAGCCAAGTTTAAAACTGAAAATTAAAAATTTATATATTCAAAATATTTTACTTAAAAAGTAAATCTAAATGATGATTACTTTAGAAAACATTTGTATGCACTGGTAATCATTATACTTTTAATTTCGACTTATATAATCAGAATTTATAAAGTTCATTAAAATAGATTAAAAAAAAAATATTTAAAGTGTTGTCTATTAATAATAAGTAAGTCCAAATTTTTTGTTGAATATGTCATCTAGATTTGAAGTTCTAATTAGATTTCTAATTAGCTTTCCCTTTTGTGGCTGTAGGAATGGCACCGAGGACGAGGAAGAGATCAAGGGAAGGGGAGGGCGGTCTGAGGCTTCCCCCCGCCCAAAAATTGGCAGTTGTCTGTATTAGTAGCACCGCCCCAGCAGGTCCAAGACCAAGACCTTAGTTTGAAGGAATACTGGGAGAAGTCGAAGGATTGGCTAGTGGAGACCCCGAAGCTCTTTTGGATTGACTTCAAGTCATTTTTTCATGTATTAGAGCTTATTGAATCTTATTTTTCAGTTCCAATCCGTGACAATGATGGATTAAAGGATCTATTTTTAATTTTTGAAAGGCAGTCTAGATGTAAATGCAGATGGCACGCGCAAATATTATGACGTCAAAGCATTATTTGATCTCAAGAAGGAGATCAAAGCAGTTGAAGATGCACAAAGTAAAAGAAACAATGCAAGGAGAGGACGTTGAGAAGGTAGGTCATTTGTACCTATTCAAGGTTGTTTTGTTTAATTTTTTTTAAGACAGATACCTTTTTGTGAGAATTAGGATTAGGCAATCAGTACTAGATTACATATTCAACAATATTTAGACATGTTCAAGTCTAATTTAAAATTATTCATTTTTTTAGCGTATTACTATTCAAGTCATAGTAGAGTAAATTATTATTTACTTAGAGTGCGACTATTATAAAATAATAGTTCCAGCATCTTGCTATTTATTTCAATTATTATAAACTATGTAAGAAATTATTATTAAAACAAAATTTTTTCATATAATTATTGAACCTAGAAGTTCCTTAAAAATATTTCTAGAAGATAACAATTTAAACATATATAGTTATTTTATTATTTATATAGATTAAAAGATTAAGGTTTAACAAGTAATAGCTTATAAATGATGGATAAAACTAATTTTTCAAAAGATTGAAATTTTATAAATTTATAACAACATTAAAAATAATAAAGTTTTGGCAATATTTTAAACTTTGGCAACTACCATGATTCATATAAGTCTATATTATGCATAAGCTTAGGATTGAAGAATTCGTTAAACATTGTTCATGAGATTCTCAAATACCTTTTGTATGTTTATTTTAAACTCGTACACTATATATTGATATACGTTATTTATCATGATCTTTCCTAAGAGTGTATAAATTGTCAAATCTTCATAATAGTAATAAAAATCATAACTGATCAAACTATTTCAATTCATTTACAAATTATCCTTTTAGCCAAGTTTAAAACTGAAAATTAAAAATTTGTATTTTCAAAATGTTCTACTTAAAAAGTAAATTCAAATGATGATTACTTTAGAAACCATTTGTATGCACTGGTAATCATTATACTTTTAATTTAGAGTTATAGAATCAGAATCTATAAAGTTCATAAAAATAGAGTTTAAAAAAAAAACATTCAATCTCATAAAGGTATATTTAAAGTGTTGTCTATTAATAATAAATAAGTCCAGATTTTGTTGAATATGTTGTTCACCTACGTTATAGATCAAGCTTAAATAGAAATGTTCGATTGTCCGAAACAAAATTGTAATGGAACATTTTAGATTTATTCGAACATCGTTATACGACAATAGAGACAATTCATTTGAAGACGATTGTAAACCTGCAACAATAACGATAGAGTGTATAAACCTCAATAATGATTCAAAGTTAACTAAAAATTAATTATCACAATCTAATTCCATTTTGTATCCTCAGCTCTATAGAAGGCAATAACATGGCTACCAACAACGAAAAGGAGATGATGATGTTAGAAGTTTTGCATATGTTAAAAGAAAGCCTAAATAGGAACTTGCAAATGACTATAAACATGTCGAGCTTTCAAAAACTTGAAATTTTTTCTTCTAATTTCTTAGTCAAATTTGACGCTAAAGGTTGCAGAACAGAGTGAATACCTCCTCTGCATCTAACCTTAAGCTTAGCTTTTTTCTTAGCTTCAGAAAACAAAAGCTACTGCTCAAACTGGAGAAGAGCTCGCTCGGCACAATTGGAGCTCTATTCATGCACTCAAAAGAAGCCGATGATGGAGCATTGGAGTGATGGTACCCTTCACAATGATCTTCGTAGTTAAGCCAATTAAATCCTATTCATGCAGTAGTTCGATAAAACCCTGCTATTCTCAAGAGGCCCGATTTTGCCAAAAAAAACAAAAAAAGTGGAGGCCCATCGACCATGGAGTTTACAATAACAAAATGTGTTACGATTTCGTCACAACAACAGATGCACCAGAAATCTGTAGGCATTTGTTAGGTTCATAGAAAAAATGGGCATGTCCTATTTGAATAAATTTAAAATCGGAAGCTGCCAGTAATATGACACCAGTATTTTGCCCACTTCCTCCTCGTTGCAGAGCAGGGGTAAAGAATGTTAGGGCGACCCACTTTTGGAACCTACCTGAAACACCCACTGAATACTCACATATGACGATATTGCTTCATGCTCATGATAACGACTGATATGAAAAAGTGCTCTAAGACATCGTCCTTCTGTTACTCTCATTCATGAAGCAAAAATATTGACTATTAGCTTTGATTTAGGTATTTTTAATATCAATTGGATACTTTCAGAAAAAGTACTCAAAAACTACCTAAATGGTACTTTTTTTTGGGTCATCCTTATGCTTTACCCCAGCAGCTAAGAATTTCAAAAAATAAAACATTAGATTATCCAGTTCTGAAGCCCTATTTTGCACCAGTTTATTTTTTATTATTTTTATTTCAAGTGCATACTCTGTACCCGACCTGTGACTGTCCTTATACCCAGATGACTAGAAACAAACCAAAAAAAGAATACAAAACGCCTTTTTTTTCCTGATGCCAAAACCATATAAAAACTTTCTTCGGCTATCAAGCATAGTTGACAGGCCAATTTGCAAATGGATCGACAAAAAAAGAGAGGAGATTTTTTCTTTCGGTAAAAATTACCATTCTTCCAACAAATGCAGCGTCGCCGCCCTAAAAAAATAGCATCTCTAAATTTAATGGTTATAATTTGTCACAACAACACGTGCAACAGACATAACAGCTATCGTAGAGTTTGGATCAACCGCAACCGCTGCCCTTCTACCGATTACCATACTCCTCAGCAGATTCTTCGAGCTAACTGGATCCAAGGACATACTTGGCGCAGAGTAACTGGTTAGACCTTCTTAGACTGACTTCAAGGATGGTCTAAAACCTCCTCCGACCTTCTAAATCTATTGTTCAACATGTTATTTTATAAGCGTCTAAAACTACCTCCTATCATTCTACGTGTTATCTAAGAGCCACGATAATAATACACGTATATATAATTCGAAATTTAAAAAAAAAAATCTTAAAAATTATTACATTCATTTAAGCTGGCCCCTTACCTCCTGTATTACAATTATATATTAGGGATAGGGATAAATGAAATTAGTATCGAGCTCGTTTTCTTGAAAAATCATCCAGGTACGAATTTTGACGACGACTACACTTATTGTTAGTTTGATACAAGCCACCTGAATACTTCAATGTGTATCAATGGTAGTACCTTATCATAGTTACGATTGTAACGATCATCACCATAGTTGCGGAGCAAGGCACACTTGAGTTGAGAGTGGCAAAGCTATACATTAGCATCTCATCAACATGAGAGATATATAATAAGCTCATAACCAAAATAATTGTTTGCTACCATCTGATGGCATTGTAGAATTCAAATTTTGGGGTATTAAGGTCATTTCCTTACCATTGCAGGATGTATAGGGATTAAGCCTTAGCCTGTTTAATGGTAAACTTCCCATGTGGCCTTGCCATTTATTTAACTTGAATGGCAAATTTTCGCAACCATAACACATTTAAAGATCTTTAAGATTAGTTATACTGTCGATTTTTTATTTTTCGACTTGAATTCTAGTAATAGAACCTTAGGTTAGTCTTAGATAATGTTATTTAGCCAAAGGTTTAGTTTAGGTGTGTAGGGTTCCAATAGTGAAACATGAAATACTGGATGTAGATGAACAGCTGGATGGCGCTCGAGTCGAAATGCAACATCGTCGATATGAGCTATTGATTCAGTAAGGATCGTAGCGACGATAGTCAAGTCCGTTGCAGGGACTTGTGGTAGGGAGGTCCATACATAGAAGCAGATAAGGTTACCAACCTGAAATGTAAGACCTTTTTGATGATGTAATCAGCATAATGTCAATAACGTTCTTGTGCCAGAAGAAGAAGGTGCTGAAAATATGATTGAAGTGCCTAGAGTTTCTCAAGCCAAAACTCAACATTGGGGTTGATAGAGTCATATCCAGAAATACAAGGGGACCAACGAGGATGCTGGCCAGAGTTCAGAAAGAACGGAGTCTGACCATGGAAGTATTTCTGTATTACTATAAGTAAACTCAACTAATGAAAGCCAATAGATCTAATCATCCTGCTGGTAACTGATAAAGCACCCAAATTATTGTTCCAGAGTCTGATTAGTGCACTTTGCTTGCATTGCTTTTTGGATGATGACCGAAGGAGAACGATCGGCCGACATATAATAGCTCTAAAAGTCACTTCCAAAAACCTGCGACGAACCGAGGTCCATGATCATTAACGATAGTGCTTGACAATCCATGAAGTTTGACTACTTCAAAAAAAAAAGGGGGGGGGGTCAATTGTTCATTCGCTGGTGATGGAGACATTGCAAGAAATAAAATGAGCCATTTAGAGAAGCGATCGAAACGGTCATGACGCCAGAGAGAGGAAGCTCCAAATTAAAATCCACATTAACTTGGATGATAATGATGTCTGCGAAACTAACTGGTCCTTCAAAGACGAAAAAGATTTATAAGGTCTCTAGTATTTATCTTCTTAATAATTCTGAGCTCACCTCTAAAGCCTGTATTTATTGGAATATCCCCAAAGAGACTGAAACGAGACTTTTTAAGAATATCTGAAAATCTCAAATGGTTCTTATATAAAAGCTTTTCACTGAGGCCAGCTTATTTAATTTTGACAAATTAATATTTCATAAGTGTGACTTTTGCATGACTAGTTCTTATATAGAAGCTTTAGACTCGATCCAACTTCCTAATTGTTTGTATATATGTACGTTATAGTAGTATTTGTTGCTTATAAACTATGTCCATGATATGGTCTTCATGGAAAAGATGCAAATTATACATGTGCTCCATCTCCATCATCGGCATTGAACTCATTTGTGACAACCGAGCCTACCTATCAACTATCTAAATGTAATTCGATAGCAATATGGCCCATTCCCAATGTTGGAAGTATCGCATATTATTACATGTTGTTAATTTCATTGTCAATTGACATTTAATGTCATTGAATAATGTAAGGAACATTACTGGTAGTAGTCCCATCTAGCTCTTCTAAGCACAGAGTAGTGGCAACAAAGGCCGCCGTGATAAATTCTTGTAGATTTAATTATAGTGCACCTAACATAACCCTAGGTTGATAATAAATAAACTAAATAAACAGGTAGTCTTTACTAAATCTTGCAATTTGACCATTAATATTTTGGCTATTTTTGAAAGGATAATAATCTTTAACTGTAGAATGCAATCGATCCGAGCCATCGGATCGGGATTCTAGTGAGGGACGAGCACTATATATAGGTTTTCATTTCAGACAGGAGATCATCTATATGTTGTTATTTTAGGGCAAAAAATCACCTTAAAAATAACTCATTTTCAACCCTAAAGTAGTACTAGTTTTTCGCCCTAAAACCATCTTAATTCTAATGGAGAAAACCATTTTAAATATGGTACTCAAAACCACCTTAACAATAACTCATTTTTCGAACCTAATATTAGTACCAAATTTTCACCCTAAAAATAGTACCAGTTTTCACCTTCAAAGTAGTACTAATTTTCCTCCTTAAAAATAGTACTAATTTTCACCTTAAAAGTAGTACCAATTTTTCACCCTAAAAATAGTATCAATTTTCACTATAAAAATAGTACAACTTTTCACCCTAAAAGTTGTACCAATTTTTCACACTGAAAATAGTATCAATTTTTCACCTTATTTTTTACTTGAAAAAGTTATTCAAAAATATCCTTTGCTCATCAGACATTTTTTGTCAAACCACCTCGATATTTACACATTTACAAAGTGGTGATTTTTATGTTTGTTTTCAAGGTTTTTTTAGGGTTTGCTAGGAGCGGGCTAGGGGTGATATTTTCCCACCCGTTGGGTGATGCTAATTTTCCACCCGTTGGGTGATGCTATTTTGTTTCCACCCGCTGGGTGACGCTATTACTATTATATTTTCCACCCGCAGGGTGATGCTTTTACTTTCCACCCGCGGGGTGATGCTATTTTTCGTTTTTCCACCTGTTGATGATGCGCATTCTTCTTTTATTTTCTTAGCACTTAACGGGTATTTTCGTGTATTATGATTTTTGTCAGGTCTTCCTGCATCTCGCGGATCTGCTGCATAGTCAGTTGGCTTTGCCATATGTTTGTCTCTCCAGTCTTCAAGGCATACTCGAGGTCGTTGGCGACAATTTCTCATTAGGGTTTTCCTCGAAAACCCGAAAGGGTGGGGTTTTTCATCCCGATGAGAAGGTGTCGCCACTGCCCTCACTCCTGCCTACGCATAGTATTTTATTTCACTTTTATGGGGTAGCTCGACCTTGTTCCTATGGTCAGCTCCCCACTCATTTCCCAAATATTGTACACTGCTGCTGTGATGAATGACAAGCCTATCTGAAATTCAAAACTATCTACATATTTTGAAGATATTTTTCTCACATTAGCTAGATTTTACTAGTTTTAATTCAATGACATCAATAAGATTTTTTATAGGTTTAGCTAATTTAGCTACCCGGAACGGGAACGGGAACTTGGGCCCAAAATTCGGAACGGGAACAGGACGAATGGGAACGGGAACGTCTAACTTTCAAATTTTTTAGAATTGAAAATGGTTTTGGAGTTCCCTATGTATATAGATCATCATAGAACACTTGGAACAAAAAAATGTGACATACATACTAATGGGTGAACATAAATTGGAAGAAAGCTGCCAGGAGAAAAGCTGCCGCCCCCTATGATCCTAATTGCAGAAACAAAAAGTCTCGTCCT
>JAANSK020280725.1:0-11023 GCA_011763485.2 Isoetes engelmannii | reverse complement strand
TTAATGTTAGTACCCCTAGGCCGTATCTAGGGTGACGTGTCAGTATTTATACACGTATAAATACCTGGAACGTCACACGTTCATTATTAATGCTCTCTTGGAGATTCTGTGATCTGCTAACTTCCTTGTTCTATTTACAAAGTTTATCATCAAGCGTAGTGCCTCCACTTCCATCGATATCATCCCAGACTCACTCTGCAAGCATGCTTGCCTACAGTATTTGTTTCTTAGTGCCCATCTCTTCCTATAGAAAAGTTTCCAGTATTTGTTTAACCTGTTTCCAATGCCCAGCTGATATATATTTTGCCACCTTTTGGTATCAGAGCAGGGCTCGAGTTCGAATCTCCATGGGGCATGTATGACTTGGATACTGTTGGACGGTATGGTCTTGGCTTGGTCTTGCTCTTGGTCTTGGACACCATTGGATGGTGTGTTCTGTGGTCTTGTGATGCTCGAGAACAAGCATAATTCTAGTGGGAGAGATTGTAACAGACCCATGGGAGACTGCTCGAGTAGATCTTGGTGTGGCATTTCCTGATACCATCATAAGAGGGTGGGATGGATTTCCCATAAACATCCGGAGGTTCTGGCCAGTTGGTTAGGTCGGGGTGGTTAAGGAACATTACAGTTATGTTTATGGAAAATCCATCTTACCCTCTTATGGTGGTATCAGGAAACGCCACACCAAGATCTGCTCGAGTGGTCTTCCATGGGTCCGTAACAATCTCTCCCACTAGAACTATGCTCGTCCTCGAGCATCACAAGACCACAGACCACATCATACATTGGTGTCCAAGACCAAGCAAATACCATACCGTCCAACGGTATACAAGGTCATACATGCCGCCATGGAGACTCAAACTCAAGCCCTGCTCTGATACCAACTGTGACGTTCCTTAACCACCCCGGCCTAACCAACTGGCCAAAACATCCGAATGTTTATGGGAAATCCATCCCACCCTCTTATGGTGGCATTCTTTCTATTTAAGGCATCCGCAGTCATGAACTGTGTACCTAGATGTTGTATAGCAAATTTCAGTTGTTCCATCTTTTCACGTGTAAAGTGAAACTGTATTTCAATAATAATAATAATAATAATAATAATAATAATAATAATAATAATAATAATAAAAAATTTATCTCACGCCCATTTGGACCCCGAGGGTCATAGAACGACAAACTTTTTACATCAGTTCAATAAGCTTAACAATAAGCTTCTATCCGACTCTATTTCTCGCATATAGCATCCTAAGATTTCTGGTTTTAGCATTAATAGAGAAGAAGAAAAGTACGAAAAATTCTTTCTTATATGTACATATGCTGAACAACAAAGGAATACATGAGACTCATCTTCTACATGTTGACAACCGCAAACCTTGCACTTCATTTCTTCTCTAGGAATCTTAGTCCATCTTTCGGTCTCTATATCGGCAATGTATGCGAGCTCATCCTGTATCTGGCTATCGTTCGTTTGTTCTTTCTGGAGATGTGAGCTTTTAGATAGTCTTGCTCTAAGTAAACGACCATAACGTTTACTTCTGTTTGGTAAAACTCCGTAGCTTTTCTCAAAGTTTCTCTATAGCTTTCATCTAAACCAATTCTCTTGTACCTAAGTCAGTGTCCGGGCAATTATTTGTCGTGATCCCCCATCTCCCTGCCCAATCCATCACGTTTTTAAACCACCTTTTGTGTGTTCATTCTATTAATGCTCTCTTGGAGTTTCTGTGATCTGCAAAATTCCTTGTTCTATTTACAAAGTTTATCATCAAGTATAGTACCTCCACTTCCATCGATATCATCCCAGACTCACTCTGCAAGCATGCTTGCCTCCGGTATTTGTTTCTTACTGCCCATCTCTTCCTATAGAAAAGTTTCCAGTATTTGTTCAACCTGTTTCCAATGCCCAACTGATATATATTTTGCCACCTTTCCGCCTGTTGTCCTCTTCCTTAAGCATTCTTTCCATTTATAACGTGCTAAATTCCAGACTCAAATATTTATAGTTATCCACACCCAAATATTATAGTTATCCACAGTCTCTAACCGAGTCCCTTTGTATACAGTGGTCTTTCTACAGTTCCAAACACCGTGATCTTAGTTTTGGAAAAGTTTATTGTCATCATCTTGCATCACAAAAGGAGCTCAAGTCATCTAGAAGTTTGTGAAGCCCATCTGGAAAGTTTGCAGCCAACGCCACGTCATCTGCATAAATGAGAAGTTGTAGCAAGAACCCACCAATTTTTGTCCCAGAAAACCTCTTTTCTTAAGCCATATTTCAAGTCCATAAATATAGATTACGGACAGTGGTAGGTGAAAAGGACACCTTTGTGTAACTCCAATAGTGCTTTTGACCTCTTTGCTCAAATCTATAGAGAGTTTAATTGTTACTTCCGTGTATAGCTTGGACACTACTCCCCTAATTTGCTCTGGAACTCCCATATTTTCCATCCTATCAACTAATCTTTTTTAGGGTATCATATAAAAAACCTTGGAAAAGGCAATGAAACCTAGATACAAAATCTTCCTCGGTTCCTGGCCTTCTCTATCAAAACTCTAAGAGTCAATGCATGATCTAGGTGCTATGTTCCTTGCGAAAGAGCACGCTTATCATTTTCCTCCGCCCAAATACTTAATTTGCATTCTAGTAGTCTGCCTAACAGTTTGGCAAAAGTACTTCCAATCATGATTGTCCCATAGTTTCTGACATCCATCTTGTTTCCTGATTTGTAGATAGGTACCACTTTGGATTCCCTCCCCATTTTACCAACTCGATTGTCAATCTTTTTATATCTGCTATATCCATTACTCATATCTTTTAGTTTATATTGGACTTCATTCATTGAGAAGATATCTTCTGTAACTTGAAGATGAGGCATGGGTTCAATATCTTCCTTAAAATATGGCCATCAAATCTTCTACTTCTAGTCTTGTTTGTTGCATTTTCACTGACAATTTATTCCAAAATGCTTTCAGCTTCAAAAGAAACAAAGATTCGAGCTTACCTTGCCTCTTTGCAAAAAAGTGTCTTTTCTTTTTCCGAATCATCAACTTGTACCACTTGCCTTTGCTCGGCATCCCGCGCCGGAAGGCTTTCTCTAGTGTTTTGGCATTCCAGATCCCACCAACTATTACAGGGTGTACGATTCTTTGTCCTCATGAACACAATTCTGCAGCCCTTATCATAGATAGTATCAGCAACTCTGAATCTTCTTGCAACAGTCATGTCCAACCTGTCTCATGGAGTATCTGATTCAATTCAATGCCTTTTTGTAATCGTAGCTCTTTTCATAGTCTATCCTCAATTTTGGGATAAATTCCTGCTTCAAGTTTGTCTTCCTTCAATATCAAACGCTAAAAGTGCATGATCAGACTCTAATATCTTATTACTCACCTCTAAATTCTTGATAGGAGCAGTCTCAAATGCCAACAGATAGTCTACTGTACATGTGTGTCCGAATGAGTTTTGAGAATTTTGTAAGCCCATTTTGAATGTTTAGACCACCTAAAGGTTCCCAGGTTCTTAGTAAAAACTCTAGTTTGCAAATTTTGTAAGCCCATTTTGAATGTTTAGACCACCTAAAGGTTCCCAGGTTCTTAGTAAAAACTCTTCCATGTTATGTGTTATTTTTTATTCCTTGAATACCTACTATGCTCTTGTATAGAGTTTTCAGCTCTTGTATAGAGTTTTCAGACAACATAACATCCCCCTCTCATACTCTATAGTTATGCATCCCCTTTGTTCTCGCATTAAAGTCTCCTACTATCAACACTTCTCCAATTGCTTCATACTGTAACATGTCTAAAGTTAGCGCATGTAATGGTTTTTCAGCATCTAATCCCTGTTTCTTTTATACTCCCATATTTAGTGGAGCAAAATAGCATGAAGCCAAATATATTTGTCTGTCTGCCATCTCTATTTTAAGCCAAAGATACTGGTTGAACTTGTCTCTCTTTGCTATTGTTATTTTATCTGCAAACTCCTTCCTAACATATACTGCCACCCCTCCACATCCACGTCCTACTCCTGGTTCTTTCTTATTCCATGCATAGCCAACTTGCTGAGACTGTACTTGCTGAAAACCTGATACGTCTGGCTTTGGTAAAATTACTACAGCAAGCTAGATGCAGCTTATTGTCATTCATAATCACTGTAGGAAATACTTGTTTTGCACTATATGGCTTCTTGTGCAAGCTGCACAAACAGCCATATATTTTGACTCACATCGTGCTAACTGCTGTTGCCTTCTGCTTTCTACTGCTCCAGCTAACTACTCCCCTTGCAGCTTGAAACAGAAGCCAGTACGTGATTTTCTATGCATAAGCTGCATCCGCATATCCTAGAATTAGAAGAGGAGAAGCATCTGTTTTCTGATATAAAATAAGGAGTGGTGTGCAAATAGCTAAGGATACGTTTTACAGCCTGCCAATGTGTTAACCCTGGGTTTTCCATAAACTGGCTAACAGTGATTACACTTTCTGCAATATCAGGTCTGCTGCATACCATGATTAATGCATGGAAGAGTCCACAACGCTTCTATAAGGAATATGTGGTGCTTCTCTTCAATAGTAAGGACACATAGCATAAGTAAGATGATTACACACAGCAGGTGCCTTACCCTCTGGAATGGGTCATGTTGCATCTAGCAAGCAGGGATTGAATGCCTTTGTTCTGAGAACCAGCATACCCAAGAAATACTTTAAAGGTCCCAGGTCACTCATATCGAACCCTTATGTTAAAGTTGTCTTGGTTTGAGATATGAGTGATTTGGAATTAAATGCCAAAATGAGGTCATCTACATATAGCACTACAAAAATTAACTGTGCCCCAACATGTTTGGAATATATATACCAATCTGCATCATTTCGCTCAAAGCCTTGAGCCATATATGCCTTTGTTTAGTTTGCAATCTTGGCAGCAGTTTTTTTTTGGTGTAACAAAGCCGGTGGTTGTTTCAAGTAGACTTCCTCATCAATGGTACCATATGCAAAGAAAGCTGCTGCAAATCTAAATCAAGAGCTGCAACCAATGCAAGAACAACACGTACAGAGGTAAGGCGAGCAAGGGGTATACGCTGTAATTGTCAAATTGTCAATCAAGGACGCGTACTCCTCCATAGATTTCAACCACAAATGTCTTTCTGAGCTTAGCATTGCCTCCACATAAGAGATGGGTTCTTCCACAGAGGCATTATGGTGTAATGCCAGATATGCTGCTCCCCTTTAGCTTATTCTATTGATATAGTCCAGCATTTTCCCAGTAGCCTTTTAAGCCTTGAGGCCCAAAGGTTGCCATATCAACATCTCCTCCTCTTCTCCATAGATCACCATTTTTCTTGTAGCAGGAACATGCAATTTGTATCCTTTGGTGGGTCTCCATAGCCTACAAACATCCAAAAGATTGCTCTTTTAGAAAGTTTACTCCCCTTCCTTTCTACTTAGGATACATGTGCATAAGATGTGCGCTCAAAGATTTTGAAGCCTTCACAGTTGGCTTGTGACCACCAGTCCAAATGGTTTCTGGTACTCCAGCGGTGAGAGCCTTAGTTGGAACCCGGTTAATAATGTACACAGGTTGACAATGTGCACAACTATCAATGGCCTCAGCCCAAAACATATGGTCTGATTCTTTTTTACCATCATAGAGCTGTCACACTCGAGCACTGTCCTATTTCGCACTCCACAACCCCACACTCTCCACAACACCATTCTGCTGGTGTTCATGGGCCTCAGATGTTTGATGACATATGCAAAAGCTACTAAGGAATTTGGACAACTCAACACCAGTAAATTCCCCTCCCTGATCTATTTTCAATGTCTTTATATTTCCGTGGGTGAAGTTTTCAACCAATAACTTCCAGTGTTTAAAGTACTTAAGAGGATTCTGATTTTAATGCCATAAAGAACGCTCATTTTTTCTTCGAAAATTCATCAACAAGTAGGAGGATGGCTTCCTGCTCAGTTTCCCAGAGCACAACCCTCACACACTCCCCTGACCTTTATGAATGCATTTCTATGGAATAACTTTACAATCTTACCCATTTAGTTATGCACACAGCAGTAGTAGCAGTAGCAGCGATTCACCAACACCAGCTCTGGTACCATAATAACATAAGAAAACGATACACATTAATTGAATTACTGAGCTTCCTCCTTTATACATCAGATGGCGGTGCTCAATTAGGCAACAAGCAACCGCCACACCTAACTCCAGTAATAGCTCGTGACATAAGGAGGTCCACAAAAACAGAAGGTTTAACTAATTGTCAACAAAGGTGAACTTTGCTTTTAAGTCATTCTTGCACATAATACTTCAACATCCAATTTCCGTTACGGTAGAGGCACTGATCGAATTGGCAACTACGGCATTGGCAGTTTTTGCTTTGTGTTTTTTATTGCACTGTAAGCTCAAGCTTCTGGCAATTTTCCTGCTTATTGCTCGATCATTCTGATAAGGTAACTGATTTCTCATGGCTTTCTTTGTCACTCCCATCTTTTTCCAAGCAGTTAGCAAAAGAATCTGCCTCTAAATGGCGTTCATGGAGGTCTATGAAGGTTGATATCTAATAGACATATCCCTACAAAACAAGGTGTTGTTGCACGATGTGTTGTCCTCATGAGGGTCCAAAGAAGCATTGATAAAAGGAACCACATAGACATTTTGTATTAAATGGAAACCATACTAGCTTGTCAACACTCCCAGTTAACCATCAATTCACTTCAAGAATCCAAGCCCATAAACATTTTCTACTAAAATAGAGACCATACTAGCTTGTCGACGAACCCAATTAACCATCACTTCACTTCAAGAATCCAAAATTAACCATCACTTCACTTCAAGAATCCAAGCCCAGAATAGAAAAAATACCTAGAAACAAAAAAACCTCACTTTTAACTGAGTGTCTAGCTGAAGGCTACATCCCACCCTCCAAATTGCATACAGGCCACATATCCACCGCCCAAATTGACTGTAACACAAACTAAATCCTCAACCTCCATCCCTAGGGTATGCCCTTCGGGCAACCCAAAAATCTTGTGCAGAGCCTCTGATGCTCCCGATGCTGGCAAAGCAAAGCAATCCTCTGTTCCAGAACTCTGTTGTAACAAAAAACCCCACCAGATCCTTGCCAAAAATTTACACCCAAAAATTACCTGAAATCATAAAAGCCTGTAACCTTAGGCAGGAGATGAAGGTTAAGATATTGTTTTCTTCCACGCATCATCCTTGGAACTCCAATTAGTAAAGCCTCCAATAGGTTTGAGGTTTATTTTCACAGATTTACATAAACTTCATTGAAATTTGGTGGATCATATGCAATCATATGTTGCTTCGCCAAAGGCTGACCATGAATAACCTTGCTGTTCTGATTAAGCTCCATTAAACTGGATGCGCGAGATCCCACAAAGGTTCCATCCAGATGGCTTTCTAACTTATTCAAGGGTCAAGCAAGCAAGGTGCAACGCAATTCGGTAGTGCATCCGCTCCAGGCATAGAAGATCATAGGCCCAAACCCCTTGGACTTCACCAGTAGCACTTTTCCTATACTTGCTTTATGTATGGCTCTTTTAAGGACATGAATGAAAGCCTCCCCCTCTAGTCATACAGATAGCATGGCAATTTTTTTTTAGAATCATCTCCAACAGATCTGTCACAAGACTCTCCAATTTCTGAGAAATTTGATATACTCACAGATGATAAATTTTCAATCCTCTCGCTAAAAGCACGATGAACATATATCCCATCAGCTCGTTTATCCTCAAATAATCCTACAAGCTGCTTGTTGAAAAGCAGCGACTTACCTTTTCTTCTTGCCTTTTCTTCTGGAATAACTTATCTTTTCTTCTATTGGCAACACAGTTGCCAATGAAAACACTGAGATCATGCATTAAAAATTCTTCTTCGATGACTTATTTAAGACATGATAGAAACACACCAAAGGAGATCAAGTATGCAAAACAGCATATCTATAATATGGATAATCCAGAAATGCGAGACAAAAGAAGCTGGCAGGGATGGAGGGAAATCTGTGTTGTGCAGAGGGCTAAAAGGAAGATAGCAGACTTCCTTGCATACCATGCATATAAATTTGAGGAATTCCATAAGGCATTCAAAGATCATGCTCATGGATAAAATCAGGTCACCCATATCCTGGAATTCCTAATATTAGGCCAATATATTATTGCTGTAAGTATGGGTCTGAATCTACATAAGACGTGTGCAAATAGGCTGGCCAGGTAACTACCCCATTATACAAGTAACTACCCCATTATAAAAAGTTAATGTTTTGGACAAAATAAATGTTAGCAATTACTAATTTTCTTTTGATTTCATTACGAACAACATTACGTTCCAATGGCATACAGATTTTTTCCCTCTTCGATTCAATTCAATTCTTCTCTATGTCCGCGTAAGATCATGCAAAAAACGTAGACTGAGAGAGAAGATGAAACCTAGCCATGAACATCTGCAGAATATCCAATGCTCAGACGTTTCACCTCTTAACAGATTTTATTCCTCTGCTTCTGAAGCAAATAAGCCAAATATTCGAATGGCTTTTTGTGACTTTGAAAGATTCAACCAGAACTAACATGGAAAACAGTTAGGAGATACTGTTTGCATGCTTTGCAATGAATATGTTGTGTACAGAACACCTCCAAATCAATAATGGTTGCTCCAAGGGCGATGACAGAATGGTTGCTGATCAAGATTTTGTGTAATGCTACCCAAGACAGCCATGCTTTCTTGACCTTTCCCATACAGCCTCTGCATCATACAAGCAAAATGGACATCATTTTTTAAAATCCAACATAGACAATGAATTTGTCTTTCTGGAAACTCATACCTTCAAGTTTGTATATAGGAGAAGTAATCATTGTACGTTGTCGCAAAAACACTGAATGTATACCAGAAACCACCTCACCCTATGAGTAGCAATGTTCATACATATTTAGTCCATGCTTAACCATATGATTTATGATGGAAAGCATGAAGCAATGAAGGGTTCCCCTCGTCCCCTCGCTGAATGCATAACAATGCTCAAATATATATATTTCGTTCTCTACGTGACCACATGCATAGCATAGACAATAAGATTTTGTAACTGCGCAAAAGAAGAGAAACTTTATCGATTGATATTTTAATTTTTAGCGTCATTACAATGATAAACGACCAATTCAATTTAAAGATTTGCATGCGGTCGTGCATTGCCTTTAACTTTCAAAGAATTGACTACGGATTGAAAATTTGGTGATATTTCATTTCACAATAAGATTTGCAGTTACAGATATGAGAGTTACCTTAGAACTATTCCTCCTCTCCAGGCCAACATGTGCTATTAATATTGATTAATATTGATCCAGCCCCAAATAGACGTAAGCATCAAACCAATATTGAGAAATCCTCACTATGTGTCCATTTTGCTATACCCCATACTTCTAGCCAGTTTCTGGAATGCTGCAAAAAAACCAAAACACTGCATATTTAGCAAAATTAACATGTTGACTGACACTGTTAAAAGGACGAATGATATTGAAATATAAAGCACAATTCTGTACGTTGTCATTCCCATGAAGATGCTAAGAAGCGCACACTGCGTAATGCACTGAATTTGCCTCCGTTGATGTTCTCCGAATATTTAACACAATCCTTCTTCTTAAATACACTTGAAAATGAAACTTCTGGCCAAGATTTAGCATTCTATGTTGCATGCCCTCTGCGTAATCATTCACATACCTTCTTTGGCTGAAGTTCTATGCCGGCCTTCGAGATAGCGTTGTCCTTTTCTCTGAGAGGAAGACGACGATTGCAACAACTTGCATTGCACATGCCCCTGAGTGGCTAGCTGATATTAAACATCACCTGCAGGGATAGGATTATGCATTTATTAGCTTCTGAGCTTGCAAATAACTACATTAGCGACCAAGTTAGGTAAAAGGAAAAGAATTACCCATTGGTGAAGATTCCTCTCCTCATCTATAGTTAGTTCCAGCAGCACAATTCCTTAGGTATAAACATCTAACTTCTCTTATAAACTGGAGATGGTCGCATATTTTGGATCACTATAGCCTGTATGTTGAGTTATGCTGTTGAAAACTCCAAAGTTTGGAAAATGTACTTCAAGAGACTAATATTGGGAGGATTTTCCATCGTCATGTATTATGCACGCCTTGCAATCATGATGAAAATATGCAAGGCCCTTACATCTCCAACTGCAATATTGAGTCATCAATCCCAATATGCTTAAGCTTCTGTCATGCTTTTGAGCTGCAACAACTGGACACAGAAACACTTAGCATTAGCAAGACCCAACAAACATTCTAACTAAGAATGCAGAATTTTACTGCCATAGCCCAAGCTTTTTATAATCCATCTAAGCATATAATATCCCTAAACAGATAAGAGTGTTAATAATGAGCCTACTAATATTCAGTAAAGACAAAGGTAAGCATGTAGCGATAAGCCCGATCAAAGCAGATTCTTTGATCAGATGGAAATCAAATGCATTATTTTGCAAACAGCAAATTCTAAATAAAAAAAGAAAGAAGAGACATACATGCTCACCAATTCAGCAGGCGATTTCAGATCAATTTATGGGATGATAGTTCGTTTCAACTACAACGGCATTTCAGAAAGCATAAAGCCACTTTGGCATCAACATCTTTATAGCATTGCTTATTTACGAACCTACCTAGAGCATCTAAGTTGCGAATGCAATACTCGTTGGTAATTTATGATACGTAAACACCACTTACAACCAATGCTGCCCTCTCCACCTATCACATTCCATGTGGCACTTTTCTTTTAAGCAATGTCATGCAAATTTTGCTTCACTCTTTTTTTTTTCAATGCTTTTAGCTAATTTTATGAGCCATTTCTTGCTTTTACCTTGCAGAATTGTTTGTAAGTGGTGTCTAGTAACATGAATGTGCATTTATGTGACATTCTTGCGTGTCAACATTGCCTCGGCGCTAACGTGCCTCGGCAATGTTTCCACGCAGGAATGTCACATAAATGGACATTCCTGTA
>JAANSK020280714.1:0-11023 GCA_011763485.2 Isoetes engelmannii | reverse complement strand
GGTAAAACTTGATTCTTGCGTTCTTCCATTCCGGCGTCCGTTCAAAAATTTCTATTAGCATTCAGTAAAAGAAAGTGCGCCACGTGGCGCAATACGATTGGCTGAAATCCCTGAATGTTGCCCAATGCGTTTTTACGTCCTCTTAGCCGCCTGCTTATGGTGGTTCTATGCCCTTGGGGGCATGGGACCATAACAACCTCTATGCGCCGCAACATCCTTTGCATATCCAATAACGTGCAAGCAATTTCCTATCTAGTGTTATGTTGACACTCAACATGTGATGTTTGTTGGCTTGCACTCAAAAGATGTGACACTCAGAATGTGATGTTTTAAGTGTTATGAGTTGTCAAACTGCTAGCACCAATATGTTCGTCATCATGTCACATTGTGAGACTTGGCCCTCCATAGTCATGTACCCACTACCTAGCCTTCGTTTAGGATCGAATATTAAATTAGTACAAGCATATCTCTTTACCTAACCCTCTTTTTTCTTATTTTTTTCTCCCCTCTTTGCTCATGTAAAACTAGTAGAAACACAGAAGGGCCTGTATGCATTTTGCTGAACGTGGTTTCACTACCTTATGGGTATGTATCACGATCTTTAGGTTATTTCTCTGTACATTACAATAGGAAGATGTAAAAGGATTTTTGTTGAAATTACTAACCAAATTACATCTTTCTTAATTCATGTAAAATTAGTAATATTATAGCATACACGTAATTTCAACAAAAGTCCATTTTATGTTTTATAAAATGCTCTTCTGGGCTTTTACATAATATATAATTACCTCCAAACTACATGCATGAGTAGACACATGCCATAAAATTATCTATGTCCGAAATTGGAAACACTTCTGCACAGATAACTAACCATGCCTCCATGAAGGCCACATGTGCCCTTGAAGTGGATGTTAAACGGTCTGGCAAACATTCAAGTATTTTTTTTTTTTGGACAAGGGTTGTGATTTCTTATGGGGAAATTAACTTTTGAGGCTCATGACTTTAGCAATAAGTTGAAGTTTGCAACAAGAGTTCTACTATGAAGACGCATTCTTAAAGGATTGTAAGAGTTTGTTCTTCATTCATAATTGCATATTAGAAGGCAGTCCTTTGGCTTGTATCTTGTATTTTAGCATTCTTGGTTTGATTCAAAGCACTACAAAAAATCTCTTTTAGTATTCTTGGTTTGATTCAAAGCACTACAAAAAATCTCGTAAATTCTCTAATTGGGAAACTAGGGGAGAGTTTACTTTCTAATTGTGTTGATTCATGGAATTGAACTCGACCATAGCCTCGAGCCTTAACCAACTAGCCATGGGACAACAACCCCGAGAGTTTACTTTCTATTCACCATGCATTCACCCAGAAATCACCTTTACCATGTAAAGAATTTTCACTCTGAAAATCAAGGAGAACTAGTGGTGAAACTTGGGAAATCGATGGTGAATCTTGGACTGGATTCGCCATTCATTCACCTCTAACTTACCATTAAAATTTCGACTTCCGAGTTGTTCACCATGCAATTCCAACATGTCCACCACTTCATTTTTTGAAATTTCTGAACAATAGCAGCATTTGTATAGTGTCTACAAAAGCGGCATGTGTACATTGTCTGTAGAAGTAAATATCTAGCACTATAACAGGGGGTTAGTTTTAGATTTTTATATGTTTTTTTCACATGGTTTTTCTATAATTTTGTTGTTGTATTCGTTGAGGTATACTAAAAAGTATTTCTAGAGTGCATCATTTATGCGCCGTTGACTTTTGTTAGCTGAAACAATCTGAGGGTGTTGTCTTTCTCTGCATGTGTTTGTGCATGAACATTGTGCATGTGTATATGTGCATGTGCATGCGTGTTCATGCATGTGCATGTGCGTGCATGTTCATGCATGTGCATGTGCATGTGCATGTTCAGATGAGGCACATAAGGGCAGTATACACACATCTGCTTCCAGGGAACCAATTTTGCTATGTTTAAGAACTTCATAGAAAGCATAATCTTGTTTGGTTGCAACTTGAGCATTCCGCCTAGAATTTGCAATGGAATTTGTACTTTCCTCAGAATCTGTTTGCCTCTACATCATTCAATTCAGCTGGCTATCATCGTAGCCCAATAAATGTTATAATTATAGATGCAGAGATAAGTATTGTTGCTATTGAACCAATGGCCTCTTTTGAGCATTTCCATCATTGTGTTCTAAGGATATTTTGTTCAAGGATATGATGGGTTCAAATCCCATTCCATAATAGATTGTGTATTCGATATTGTTAATCACATGGTGGCATTCTCTTAGTTTTGATACTTAAAAATACCTATGCTTTGCTTGACTTCTCACAATCTCTTCTCATGGCTTTTAATCTTCGTGTTTTTTTTTGTGTGGCCCCGAAGGGGCCCAATAATTTTCTTATATGACACACACCATTACATCTAACAATTCTAAATTAAATTCCCCCTAAAACCCCCTTTGGTTGGGGTGCATATTCACATGGGAGGTGACGTAGGGCTGGATATGAAAGATACTCTGTGTGATCTCATGAGCTTCTCGATGGCTATTCGTCCGGTGATGTGTAAGCCAAGTGAGTACCATTGCTTGAACTCCAATAGCTTGTCCTGAACATCCACCTTCGATTTCTTCTGACTATCTGTTTCCTTTACTGCCTTTGGCAAAGTTACAAGGGGCAGAGACTCTGACTCTGCAAGCTTCTTCGTATTGCAGACACACCTTCAGAGACAAATTGGACTGTATGGACTGAAACTTGAAGAGGCCACCATATTTTGTAACATTGTCTGTTGTCTTATCTGGCCTGAATCCGTCTATGCCTGCATTGTACTTGAAAATGCTCAAGGTCGTCTTCACGGTCTTCTCTATTATGAAGACACAACTATTGTCATCCAGTTCCTCGCACGAGAGGAACAATCCAACTTTTTTGAATGCCCCATCCCCGTTCTCCCTTGAATGTAAGACCACATCATACTTTGAGCCTGTCCTACTCACTGTTTCAAACCATTCAGACCTCTCAGGCAGAACTGTCTCTTGCAAGTCTTGACTAAGCTCACATGTTATGACTCTGCCGTCATCAATGAGCTTCATGCTTAGAGGCCGATCTATCTCCTCAGCTTCATCTTGTGCTACTTTGGGATCCGTCTTGGTTTTCTTTGTTGGTGGCTTCTTTGATGTAACTGGCCCTCTTGATCTCTTTGAAGCTGCAAAACAAGTATCAAGGTTAGCAACTTGCACCAAATGTCTCGTGCTAGCCATGACAGGTTAAGTGTGAAGGTTTTTTTAAACGGTCTATATAGATTTATTATGAGGGCAATCTTCTATGATTCGTGCGTAGCGCGAGTCGAAGGAAAGCCCCTACACTTAAAATACTAAGAGGAGATGGAAACTGGACTTCTCGCGCTACGCGCTAGATTAACAAAGTTTACTGATTTGCACTTTATTTTGAGTTGTATGTGCCCCTTCTTGCGCTTAGCGCGACAAGCTTTGGTGCAAAGGTTGAAGATGTAACATCCTACATAATACTTCTTCAACCTTTGCATGCTAGCTTCACAGCGCGAGAAGGGGCACACACATTTCAAAAAAACGTGTTAATTACTATACTATTAATTACTATAGTGCGGCCTTCGACTCACGCCGCGCGCGAATAAAAAGAGAGTTACATAAGACAATACAGAAGGAATTTACATAGAATATGCATGCCTCAAAGCAGATTATAACACATAATATTTACGTAGAATATGCATTCTTATCACACAGATTATTCTTGTAAACACAGATTCTAGGGAAAGGGCCTGACACACATACCGTGAGGAGCTGGCGCCAAAACAGGCGTCCCTGTCCCTAGAATGATGGTTCTCTTCAGCATTATTTGATTTGATATGCATTCTTTAATAGCAAATTATAACAGTTGAGCCATATGAACAATAAGCTGAAGCAAGCAAAAAACTCTAAATAGAAGAACAGATAAGGAACTATGATTAGAAATAACATGAATTACATAACTACTACGCAAACTGCCAACAACACATGTTTAAGTGCGCATCCTTGGGATATGAATGATGATGCTACCATGTGCAATTTTGATTGATACTTGTAGTAATGTTAGACTGATATTATCAAGGTATGTATAGTTGAAAGGCCATGATTTGCAAATGACCTCTTTAAGTTTAATCACAGATAAGAAGGTCTCACTCTACATTTACTTGCTTATGCTGTTTAAGACCGGCTTTCCTTTAGTATACCCATTTTTTGCTTGACTGTGTCTGTGGTCCAACGGTAACTACGATAGCCCTAAGCGCGGGAGCACTTTTTGAATCTATAGCCATGTAGAACTACAATTGTCTAAGTCAAAGCATTTTTGAACTATCATAAAAATCAGTGTTTGTCTAATAATTTTTTGAACCATCGTAATAAGATGCTAATGCGTCAATGAGTTCCAAGGGGGCAACCTGTTGATGCATTAGCATCTTGTTTTTCCACTGAAACATTGGTTTTCTTCGTTAAACAAATAGCACAATCAACCCACCATTTGTAGTCTTCTGCAACCTTAATGCATGGGGCCAGTAAAGATAACTCATATTAATGCCTATCCATTGGTTTTTGGAAAAACAGACTCAGATTAAGCCTGTGAAACAGAAAATGAGATTAAGCCTGTGAAACGGAAAATTTACAGTGGTTGGCATTTCCTTTGAATCGTCTTCAAAAACATGGTCAAGTTAGATATTTACTAAACATCAATGTAATGAGCTAAGCATGGACCATCATTTTAATATAGCTCATCCTTATGCAGCAGGATGGAGTTTTCATTGCCAACTTCTAACTGCTGATAGTCTTTCAAGGAAGTAAATCATTTCTTGATTGTGTAACATCCAAAGTGTCTTGGAAAATTTCTTCAGCCACCTCTTTCTGGCCAGTTTTCTCCATACTATTTATAAGAATGCGCAACGTAGTAGGTCTGGGCTTAAGCCCACCCTGTCGCATTTCTGTTAAGAACCTATGTGCTGATTCCATCTCACCAGACTTGCTGAGGCCTTCAATAAGACTAGAGTATGTAACCTGGTTCAGATCTAATCCCCGAGTTTCGATTTCGTTAAGTGCAGTAAAACATGCATCCCATTTACCTGCCCTGGAAAGCCTTGCAATCAAAATGTTATATGTATAAGTATCGGGGCAGCATCCCGATGACTTCATTTCTAGAAAATGCTGCCAAAGCCTGTTCACTTCTCCACTTTTTCCTAGAAAGTCAAGGACAATGTTGTATGTAACAGTATCAGGCAAACACGGCTGATTATTCCTCATCTCCACGAAGACTCTGTAAGCCATCTCATACTTACCTGCTTTGCTTAAGTTACTCAGCAATGTGTTATATGTTAACAAATTAACATACACACCCTTACTTACCATTTGTTGGAAAAGTTTGTAAGTCTGGTCAAGATCATTTAACTTCTCATATGCGCCCATTAGCATTGAGTAGGAACTACTATCAGGGAAAAGGCCACAGTCCACCATCTTTTCTACAATCTCAACACCTTCTGTAATTCTTCCAACTTTAAACAAGGAGGACAGAAACATATTTAACAGGCCTGTGTGTGGTTTCAAACCTTTTTCTATCATTTCATCTAAAAGACTATACGCAGAATCAAGTCTTGATAGCTCTATAAATGCCTGAATCAGAGGCGCAAAGGTATAATGGTCATGTGGTAAACCCTTGTGCTTCATTTCGTTGAACATTTTGACTGCCTCCTCTATTCGTTTTAATCTACAAAGACTATTTATAACAATGTTATACGCAATACCATTAGGAGCAAAGCCAGCCCATTGCATATTTCTAAAAACCAAAGGTACGACTTGTGAATAACCAGCCTTACTAAGCCTAGAAAGGACATATTTGTAGTGACTCAGACAAGGCTTTACTGCAGATTGCTCCATTTCATCAAATACAACCATTGCCTGCTCCACCATGTTAGCATCAAAATAATTTTGTATAATTATCGTAAGAGTAACCTCATTCTTAGCAATGTTCATGGTATCCATTTCAGCAATAACATCATCTATAGCATCAAACTTCTGCTGCTCGCCTAATAGTTTCAGTAATATGTTAAAAGTATGTAAATCAGGTTTATAGTCAAGCTGAGTCTTTGCCCAATGGAAAAAATTAAGAGCCACATCCCATTGAACACGACATTTCAAAATCTCACATACATGGTAGGGCCTTAGTTTTACAGAGTACCTTCTAATTACCTCCCTTGTTTCCCACCATGCCAGGTTTCCTTGCTTTAGCATACCAACCATTTCGCTGATGAACTGCAAATCAGTTGTTTGGGGCTCCCAAAAGTCCGTGGAAAACCGGGATCCTTCATTTCTTAGGACCTTGCAATTGCTTAATTGTGCAATCTCTGAGCTTGCACTTTGCCATGGCACAACACTTGAATTCTCATTTCCTAGCAGTGAGGAAAATCTGGAACAGCGAAGACAGGATACCTGGAGGTCTAAAAGGGCATGCCTTTCTTCCAAACGATAAAGCCAAGCTAGACGTTTTAGGGCATGGCTCGCACTGCCCATCATCTCATTTTTAAAAGTGGGACATCAACGAAAATAAACCTTGCATTTTTTAACGTTTGGCTGAAGTTTGCGAGAAAAAATCTTCACTTCGCAATTCCGGACATTACCTATAAATTCTTACACCTATCTATGTGAAAGTGGAATGTGTCTGAAGTTATTGAAGTCTACCTATAGGGTAGGGATGCCTTCTACCGTGCCCTAACCTCAGGGCAAGAGGAACCCCCCCCCCCCCTTCCCAGTCCAGTCGCCATATGACACACCCTATTGTCACTACACACGCGTCCACCAAATGCCCCTGGTGGCCCGCCTTGGAAGTTGGTTTCTTCCAACTCCCGTGCGGGTTGTCTCCCTCAAACAACGAGTAAAGATGTCCAGCGTCAGGCAGGTTGCATGCTACCATGCATCTGTGGACCGTGCACGCTGCAAGAAGCCTACCAACTCGAAATGTGAATTCAATGCCGACTGCATGAATTGGCGCCCAAAAACCTACACTCAATTGCTCGAAGCAAATTCAATGGCCCCTGCTCCCACTATGGCTTTGATCATATCAATAACTTGTTCAAACCACCCTGTTCCAGAAATATTGCCCACAGGCATTCCGAAGCACGGTAGCAAACATGGTAGCGACGACGGCCCACGAAGAAATCGATGTGAAGTGGGTAGCCAGGCTCCCATAGCTCGTAAGCGAGTTACTGCGTCCAGGAGGAAACGGAAAAGCACCCGAAGGGAATATTGGAAGCCTCCCAATGCCGAGGGGTCTGCTGAAACGTGGCCAATGGACCGAGGAGTAGATGCTAGACATACTAGAAGAGGTTAGTGAATTTGGTATTTCAGTTAGAGAAGCCTCTAGGCATTCTGGTATACCCCAGTCTATAATACGTGACTGGTTATATGGTAGGATCACCCACAAACAAACCAATGATCCCCAAATTCTCTCAACTCTACAAGAGAAAGAGTTGGCCAATTAGGCACTTGGTAGGGCAGAGCAGGGTATGGGAGTCACCCTGACTGATGTCAAGAAGAAGGCTGCAGAGATGGCCCAAGAGGGTGGGAATTATGTACTGCAAAAGGTGCCTGGCAGTAAGTGGTGGAGACTATTCAAGCAAAGGCATCCACAGATTGCACTGAGGACTGCAGAATCATTAGACATTGCAATGGCACGTGCTATGAATCAAGAAACCTTAGATGCTTTTTATTCTAGCCTTAGCCAGATATATGGTGAGTTCAAGTTCCCACCCTCTAGGATCTGGAATGCAGATGAGACTAGCATTCAAGCTGGGAAGGTCAAAGGTATGAAGATCATAGGGAGTGGGTAATAATCCTGGTATGTGTATATGCAAAAAGGTATCGAATCTCTAACATGTACATTTTTAAGGGAACCCCCATGAGGCGGAAAATAGGGTAAATGAGGTTGTTATGAACAATAGGGAGTGGGTAATAATCCTGGTATGTGTATATGCAAAAGGGTATCAAATCCCTAACATGTACATTTTTAAGGGAACCCCCATGAGACAAGACAATATAGCAAGGTGTCAAGAGGGTGCAATTCAGGCTGTGCAAACATCAGCTCGGATGACATCCGCATTGTTCAAGTCTTGGCTGGATCATTTTGCAGCAAGAGTGCCTGGTGGTGTTTCACCAAAAGAACCTCATCTTGTAATTCTGGATGGGCATGGCAGTCATGTAGAACTGGAAGTGATTTTGGCCGCAAAGGAGAAGGGTATTCACTTTGCATTGTAGCCTGTACATACCTCTCAAAGGCTACAGCCTTTGGATGTAGCTTGTTTTGCACCATTCAAGGCCTCATTCAAGAGGAAGAGGTCTGCATACATGGTTGCCAAGGGCAGGTCTGAACCAAAAAGGGAGGACATAGTAGAATTGATATCAAGATGTATTGATGTTGCCCTTACACCTAAGAACATCAAGGCTAGTTTCAAGGCAACAGGAATGTGGCCTTTTAACTCAGAAAAGGTGAGGCCATGGCAAGAATATACTAGGTTTGGGAACGTTCCTATAGAGCAGATTGAAGAGGAAGTTTAAGAAGATGAGGAGGCCAATGAAGATGATGAGAACTGGACCCAATTCAACATGGATGATGTGCAGCAACTATGGGAGAATATGCCAAATTCCATTGCAAATGTTGAGTAGCAACCAATGCAGCATAGTGAGTAGCACAAAGTTCCTACTGGGGCCAAGGACATAGAAGCACATTCTGGCCTTGATCCTCATGTGGAGCAGCATACCTCTACTACTGGGGCTAGGGACATAGAAGCACATGCTGGCCCTGGCCCTCGTTTAGTATGCGCACAGGTTGCATACTCTCAGGATTTTTTTGCACGTCTACTCTAATGCCATTAGGCCACCATTGCCAAATGTAAGGCCATCACAAGTATGTGTGAGGCAATCACAAGGATTTAGGCAAAAGAAGAGGGGTGTTGCTCCTGATCTGGGTGGAAGCGTGCACATCTCTAATGATGGCTTCGGCCAGGCACTAGCAGCTGAGAAGGCTAGGAGGGCTGAGGCAGGAAGGTTGAGGGATGAGCAGCTTGCACGTAAGAAGGCTGAGGCCGCAAGAAGGAAAGCTGAGAGAGAGGAAGCTGCTAAGAGAGCACAGATAAATAGGGAAGAAAGGGAGAATAAGAAGAGGGCAGATGATGCACGGTACTACCTGACTCAGGGGTTTTATGTATCCCATGGGTCTATCACAGGTTACAACATTTTTTGGTTATCAGAGGCCCATGAGTGCTGTCAGGTTACAAAGTTTTTTAGTTATCAGAGGCCCATGAGTGCTGAAGTGAAAGCAAGAAGGTTGTAGGCTAGGAACAGATTGAGATTGAGGCAAGGATTGGGTTCTATTACAGTGCAAATTACAGATACCCTCACATTTTGTGCAGTAACCTGTTAGTCCAATTGCCAAGTTCCGACCTGAATCCACAGTTGGGCAGATTCATCCCACACGTGTACTTGTCTTATGGCAAATGAGAAAATTGCAATGCATATAGCCCGACGAATAGCTACAGAGAGTGACATGCATACCAGGAAGGGACAATAAAAGTAGTCAGCAGAACTTGACTCTGCTCTCTTAGTTCGTGGCTTAAGGCAGCTGCATCATTCAAACACTCTAGTCTATAAAATTGTTATTGTTAGAGCTTACAACAACAGTGAAACATGCCAAAATTCAGGATCATTAGAAATATAGCTAAGAAATTACCTACAAATAGCAAAAACAAAAGCCATCTTCCTGCCTCACTGCCTTCTAAAGCCAAATAGCTAAGTGCCCATGACTATGTGCAAACTAACCTGTTTCGCTCAAGTTCCAGACTCTTATGCATCATAATCTTCTGTGGAAATGGTGGTAAATGAGAAATTTCATTGAAATGATTAATTTAAGAATCCATCCAAGCTAACACGGATATTGCCCTCTACTTGACTATTCATGATATTTTACCATATAGCATTGTAAAATCTCTCTCGTTGCCCCTGTTTGCCTCAACACGAGCATGAAATGTAAGTCAGACACAGAATCCTTACTGCTTTCATGTTATACGATTATGTATACTATTTGCACAAAGATTCAAAGAAATGGAATTCAAAATAAGAACATACATTATTCCTAGATATGCGAGAAAGAAAGGTAAGAAATGTAGACTATGTTTCCCTTGCCCATTGAACAACAAGATTCAATCTCATATTAAGCTTTGAGCAATATGTCCCAAAATGTCTACCAAAATGCGGTTCTCGGCATCATATAATAAGACGAGAATCTTCAGCTGTAGAAATAAAATACAATAGGACTGGAAGCTAGAGAGAAAAAACATATGTTTTCCTAAGACGCTGAAAACATACCTTTGTAAATCGGCTCAAAAGCTTCTGTAAGAACCATAGAAAACTAGTAATGGTGAATCCATAACAAAGAATCCAAAAAGGCGAAGAAAATTTGGCGAGAGTAGCTCCAGTGGGTTCCGAAGGGTTAGGCGAACCCTAACGTCGTCATTCAAAATCGTAGAAAATTTTGACGAATATTTTCTTTTTTGAACAATTTTGAACCTACTTAAGATTCGTGCAACTTTTAAAAAAATTGGGAATATTTGCTTTTTGGCGAATATTCGCCCTTATACACAACACTACTTCCGACTTGAATTCATTAGTGTAGCTAATATCGGAACCCTCCAGATTCGATGCCCATGGGAAAGCCATCTTACTTTAGTCCAACATAAACTATCTTGAAGCTCACCTTCTTGACACTGGATTCAGTACAAGGGTATTTTCATCTCAACATTGTGCATTTTCTCTAGGCTTTTGTAGATTGGTGTCTTAGGAGGGATCTAAGATGCTTTGATTAAACTTGGACGATGGATTCAAATATTTCACTGGGCTTATTGTTGGGGCCACTATAGTGTGGGTCACCATTGTGGTGTGTGTCACCACTATAGTATGGTGGGGTAGTGTAGACATGG
>JAANSK020280713.1:0-17427 GCA_011763485.2 Isoetes engelmannii | reverse complement strand
ACATTTTGTGCCATGCAGGACAACAGATACGGCTTTAGACACGACAAATAATTTTGCTAGGGAGATAGAGCCATGATCTTGGTAGACCGGATCATAGCACTGGCCATGGCCCACTTAGTTAGATCGAGTAGGTTGTAAGTAGGCTAGAAGATCTTGTGTTTCTAGAAGCCATAACTTTTTGTAGGTAGCTCGGATCGGAGAGATTTTGGCGCAAGAGGCTAGAGCATACATGAATTAGGTAAAACCCCCAAGAATCCCCATCAAAAAGAGCTCCCAGGAGGCAGAAACCAAATGTTGCTCTCCAGGGCCAAATTGAATTTAGATTTGAATTCTGAGACATATAAGGCCCTGCAGTATAACATACGCTTTCACGTATTTTTGCCATATATAAAACAGGGGGGTTTCTTGTCTAACTTTTTTTCATAACTTTTTGAATTTGGGAGTTCGCCATAGCTGCCGTACACCGAGGTTCATCTGCCATAGCTGTTGTATGCCAGACTTCGTCCGCCATAGCCGTCGGCCCCGAGCTTGCTCTGCCATAGCCACCTTGTTCATACCCTCTTGTCTGCCTAACCCCACATCTCTCCACCATGGCTAGGACCCGCCAAACCATCTCACCCAAGAATATGACCGTGGAACAGCTTATGGCTGTGCTAGGTATCAAGCTAACCGAGACCTCAATTTGTTAAACCATTGTGCCTAGTTCTTAAGGTGTCAACCAACTTTGAAATTTATACTTCAAGGTTCTGGGTTCCCGTATAGAATTCGACACGGACTTCTTGTCCCTGAGATAATTTTACACCATGGATACTTTGCCCATGTGACATTTTCCCCCATACCTAGAGTATTCTTAGAAGCTTGTTGTATTTCCTATAATCTCGTTTCCTAGACTCTATACACACTTAAATTTAAGTCTCACCTTGATGGGGGTATGACTAATATCTCATCTTTGCCCTTTCTATATCTACGTTGTCCTCTTGTTCTTGTTAATTATCTTTGATGGCTTTGCCATCTAGGTTAATTAATATCCTCTAGGGAACACCCCTGTAGCCCTCAAATTCTTGGGTTACGGTACTTCAAGTCGTAACCGTGAGAAGTTTGTCGTTTAAGTCAATGGCTCCTCACATCCCTCTCTAGGAAAAACATTGCTTCATCGTCAATGAGGTAATGCCATGCATAAATGGACCCTTGGTCTATGTAATAGCACCCTTTTATTCTACATACCTCGTTTTTATTTATACTGGGACTTCAATTTAGTATGTTCTAGCCTCTTTGGGGTTATACCTCTGCGTATAATTACAAGAGTCGTCCTCATTCTTTTTTTCATGGCCCTATCATAACCCTTGCAGATCGTCCGATCCAAATAATTGAGATAACAAATAATTGAGATAACTTAAATGTTAGAGACCAGAGCTCTTGCACTTCTTCACGTGCTTTTTTTAATTCAGAACTATTAATCTCTCTAGAGTTTTGAAGATCATGAACCATTGGCATCAATTCCTTCCATTCAGGCATAGGTACTGGGTACTGTCACTTTTTGTAGTCAGAATCTTCAGCAACACTGGAAGCTCCCGTTCTAGCTTTGCCCATTATTTATGTGATAATAAGACCAGCAAATTCGGCTGGAAAACAGATGTTTGAGTCCCATAATTTACTTCAAAATGAGTCATGCTATATATCACCAAAAAGCTCTTCAGAGCCTGCAAAAGTACCTACATTGGTACTTCAGAACTGGGTACTTTCTCATTTTTTATTTGACTAAAACTAATTCAAAAATTTAAAATAAAAGTCAAGGACATGTTAATATTCAAAGTTAAGATAAAAATAATGCTATCAGAGGCCAAAATACATAAATAATTCTAAAATGTACCCTTTATTGAGATATTACATAGGTACCCAGTACCCCGTGCTTGGCTACCTTTTTAGGGACTTTTGTGGTTCCTAAACAATATTTTTTAAAGCACACCCCAAGAGGGAGCCTTTGAGGATGAATGCCATTGCTCTAAGACCTGTCTAGCATTCGATCATATCAAAGCACGGTATGCTCAATTAGTTGTGCCTGACCAGCCATTGCATGAGCTATTAAACACGACCTCTGTGGGCTTGCTGGGCTCATATCTTCAAGAGGTCATTGATACACGGACTCAGTTGTGTCCTCCAATGCAGTATTGAATTGCACTATATTATTGTACACTATACCAGCATACTTATTACTGCTAAGGTTTTTCCTTCGAAAAACCTTCGGGGCGGGGGTTTTTTAATCCTGACAGTAATACGCTTGCTGCTCTCTCTTTGTTTAGGTCCCATAGTCCACTTGGTCTCCCTGGACTATAAAAAATCTATTCTAGCCTATTCCTGACATGCTTTTACCCAGAAGGGCTTTTCCATGCACGAAATTTCATGAAAATTGACTTACCAATCACGAGTTATGATTCTTTTGGGGAAGAGGGTGCTAACACATGCTTCACAAAAGCACCTGTTTAAGAGTATAAATTATTAGATTTAAAATGGCTGAGGATCATGTGCCAGATATTCTTTTATGCATCCATTTATATTGTTACAATGGCTCCAATTTATCTAGTTCATGTGAGATACTAACGACAATATTTGAAAATTCTTAAAAGATTATTGCTTCAGTAACATGATTGATGATGAATGGAAGAGGCGAATTTAATGACCAGCTAAGGTTCTACCTAAGCTAGAATTAGACATTTCAAACCTTCTATGTAGAACATTGTCTCCCTCTCTAAGTGTCATGGCAAGTATGGAGTTTTTGGAGCATCCGAAGAGGCAACTTTTTATGCATTAGCACCTGCTTTTGTTGATGGATGATGGTAACATGCAATGCCATTTGAGAATTCAAGTACCTTCCTATGAATTTCATGAAATGGAGTTGATTTCCTTAACAAACTGACCCTCAAGTTTTATAGCTAAGACCGAATCTCAGTCGTTGGTTGCAGTGGTGTTACCCACCAGTAACACGCCTGAGGGGCTATAAACACCTATTTGTTATGCCAAATGGCCATATACGCCTAGCTTATTATGAACTCACCATAAAACCACCATAATTCCTCCATAAAACTCTCGGGCCTAGTTTGTTAAGGAAGAGGAAACTTGCAAGAGCAGAGGGTTTTTGGGGGAAACTGTCCCTGGCGGCACCGCCGAGAGCGGTGGCAGCTGCGAGCGGCACCGCCGCCAGGGGCAGTTTCCCCCGGAAACTCTCTGCGGTTTCAAGTTTCCCGCCGTAACCTGCGACACCCTAAAATTTCCTCATCCTGAACTGCGATACATTCTAATATGTTGTTTGTAATTCATTCTAATCTGTGAGCGCAGATAAAAGATAGAGCCGGAAGAGAGCTACCGAACTCTTTATGCCAGAACATAGCCGAAAAATATGCCTTGCCAGGGCCGGAACATAGCTCAAGGAACAAAGCCGGAACAGAGTCGGTAAGGAATAAAAGGTAGAGCCAGAAAATATGCTTTGCTATGGCCGGAGCAGAGCTGGCAGAGCTCCTATAGAGCTTACTGAGCTTGGTGGCTACGACTTGGAACAAAGGTACAGAGCTTCGCAGCTATGGCCTTCATCCTCGGCGCAGATCCTTCATCCTTGGCTATGGCCTTCATCCTCGGCACACGTCCTTCATCCTCGGAGCAGAGGGACCCGATCTTGGTCCCTAAGAAAAAACCTGGTAGCGCCGCCAGAAACTCAGGCCCTGAAATCACCTTAAAAAAAAAGTTCTTGAAATCATCAAAAATTTTAGGGTGTCGTAGGTTACGGAGGATAACACCCTAGAACTTGGGTGTTTATGCCCTGCCCGAGATTGTTATAGGTAGGGCATAAACACCCGAGTTCGATCTATTTGAAGAATCATAACCCAATGGCCTCCCAAACGTGGCCAGCGGGAATAAACACCCGAGTTCGAGGGTGTTATCCCCCTCATATCATTTTTTTCTTCATGAACAATGAAGGGTGTTCTTTTCTAGGCCATGCATAACATAAACATCCATGTTTGAGAAAATAATCTCCCCGTTATCAGCCACGAGCTCCAGCTATGGCGACATTGCTCTTATTGCATCTACTACTAGCTTCCCTCTCACCAGGTAATCTCTAATCCGACGACATTTTGTTCAAAATGACCTCCGCTTCATTTATGCAGTCTTCTCTAGAAAGAAAGAGTTATTTTGAGCTTAAAGTGAACTCGCTGTGATTACCGTTTCGCTTTTTTTTTCTTAATTTTGTTTCGATAAACACAGGTCTTTGTGCTTCGTTTCGCTCAGTCCCTGATCTCGAGCAGGCTATGTATAAAGATATAGATGGCAACCCATGCGTACGGCTGATAAGCCTTTCTGGCGAAATCGGATGTGGAAGTATGGTTTTGATTTAGTTTGTGAGATTGAATATGCATGTGTTGGATTCTGAATCTATTGTTTCAAACCTGAATTGCTGGTTGCTCATCCTTTAAGGAAAAAAATGATGTTATCTTCAGGAAAATGACGTTTCCAATTTCAAAGGAGTAATATTAGCAATGTCCAAACTTTGAGCATTACCCAGCCCCCACTATCCACCGTTTTTCTCTCAATCTCTCTTCTAGATATGAATGCAGGGTCTTCCATCCATTAAAAGATTAAAAGACCAAAAGATCTGAATATAGAAAGTTCTGGGTCATTGAACCCAGTATCATCGTGCTTTACAAGAACCCATAAACAAGTTGAGGAAAGAAATAGATTGTAAAACATAAACCTACGTTCCTTATTCATGATTTTCAAGCCATTGCAAGATATAATACAACACCCCAGAATATAACAGGAAAAGCACTTTATTCTTATGCGTCCATATCTTGACTATTCGAGCTTGAGGTCAGTAATCTAATCTCCAACTGAAATCTCCCCCAGAAGCATGAAAATATATAATCCTAATAGGTACTCAAAAGATTTCTCTTCTTATTGGAAGAAAGGAAGGGCGTGGTCTATGAGACATCTATAACATTTTGAATCTGCAAGGATGGATGAGCCTCTTACACATAAAATATAAACATCCGAAAAGTATTTTCGAAAGAAAATGCAAGATAACTTTTAGAAAGAACCGTCTGAAAGATGTTCTATTTGCCATTTTGACCGCGCTGAAATAAGCTCTAATATCATCATAGTTCTTTCTCGTTTTCTATCAATCATTCTCTTCTGAACGGGCTGTTTTTGTCCTGTTGATAGCGAGGACCAGAGGTTATTGTATTCCAACACACTGGTTAAATGATTTTGGATTATAATTTCTTGCCACATGGAGATATCCCGTGCTATGCAGAGTGCTTTGACTGAAGCCAGGGAGTAATGCAGCACTTGTGCACATATATCTTCTGTTTCTGCACTGAAGGGTCCGCAAACTCTATACGTGGCGAAAGCCTAGATGCTAGTACTGCTTAGTGACTTCGACGAGTGCCGTTGTAGTAGCTAATGACCAGCATAAAGTTTAGTTTCAGTGCTTTCATTCTAAACAGGAAATGCATTATTTTTGGCTATATACCGTCTGAATAAGCTGCTACCACTTGATGCAGATCCAGGACGGGACAAGGTTATTGCACCTATTCGAAGATTAACCAGTCTGGGCATACTGTTGAAAACACCAACTACTGTGCTGCTTCCGTATTCACTATTTCATATATTTTTACAAAAGTACGTGTTGCTACCTATATTGGTTATGGCAAGCAAATTCTAACTGCTGGTGCAATAGAACTGTATTGGAACCCTCTTTTGCAGAACATATAGTTGGGTTGCTGGTTGAGTTTGATCATCATAGGAATAAAAGCTTTGGAAATCCTGGTAAGACGGTATGATATTTAATCAGGTTATATTAAAGGAATAATCTCTTGTCCTGCTTTCTCATGAACAGATAAGCAGTTTCCGCAAGCAGAATTTGCACCCTATGAGGCAAAGGAGTACCATTGGAACCCCGACGTGAGTATCTCATTTTTAGGACAATATGTGTCTTTAGTGTACATTAAAGATAGGTTTTTATTTTCCATTAAATAAATACAAGAGGACGTGATATCAATGCTTTTCCAGTGAAAGCTAATGCAAAAGATGTTCATATCTGCCAAAGCGTTTAATGTAGGCTGAGATGACTTTCTTCTTATTTGGATCACCTCCAAAGCATCAGGCAATTGAATGTTCTTTTTCACGAATACCGCTAACCAAAATGCAGTGTTGTTGCATGAGGAAGGATTGTGAATGAAATAGTGGTTATTGTATCTTGCCTAAGGGTAATTTTCCACTAGTTTATTTTGATTGGGCCACAAGCGAAAGAAAAAATTAAAAAAAGAAACTTGTTTTTTTTAGTAATAAAAACAAGACATGTCCTATTTACGTTTGGATAGGTTAGGTTCCTAATTTTAGAGACCGGGGATTTTTCCCGATGTAAAATAAGACATCAATGTATAGCCAATCATAATAGGGGCCTTATTTTGTGATAATTTTTTCCACTAGGATTTTGTTGGTGTGGCATTTTGTAAGACTACGAAATGCACCCTCTAATGCAAAAGCAACTTCAGTTATACGTGTTGCTTTTGCTTCCTTGGAGTCACAAATGGTGTCATATATGAATGTGGCAGTCTTATTTTGTGACGATAGTGAAAAATCACTCTAAGCTGCAAAGTTGCAGACGACTTGCACAAGGTATTAGCTTAGCATTAAACACCAAAGAGTGTCATAGATGATTTATTTAATTTAAGTGATATCTACCACAAATGTTGGCATTTATGTAGCTATTACTTGGCTATTTGACACACATTTACTTAGCTATTTACGTTTACTTGGCTAATTCTGCTTACTCAAGTAAAGTAATGCGGACTTTGACTTGGCTGTGGGGAATGTCTTATCGTTCTTAAATCAGATGTCAATGTGCGTCCATTTCCAGAGAAAATTTTGTTATTTGGATTGTGTCATATCAGTTGCCATGTCAAACCTATGACACATCAGCACAAGCTGCCGTATCACGTGACACACATGATCATAATTGGCTGGCACAACAATATTGTGACAGAAACAATAAAATAGAATCTGTGGATTGTGCAAAGCCATGCTCATACCCACCTGCATGCAGGGAACTGAAGTTTTGTTTGAACGTTATGGTTTTCCAATATTTCTACTTTCAGAGAAGGAAACTAAAAGCCTTCAGCAGGTATATCAGATCTGGTTTGCTATTTTCTTGATACTTATGTTCTGAAGAATCTTGGTCTGCTTACAATGTTGAAAACCCAATAAGAAAGATTGAAGCAGAAAACCAAGCAAGGAATTATGAACATCCTGTCCATGTGGCAGAATTTGACTTTGTCATGCAGGTAGGCTTATGAGTCTCTGAAAAGAATATTGACTGTTGTTGAGTCCCTTACATGCTTTGTATTGCAGACAACGAAGTCTGGGACACATACATCAGAATCTTGTCTCAAGGAGCTATCTTGCTTACCTTTGGGGGGATATAGGTTTGGTCCATTCCTCTCTCTGCTTGCTAATTAAGAAAGATGTGTATTGTGGGTTTCGTAATTCCTGGCATTGAAGATAATTATATAACAACAATTAAATGTCTTATGTAAGAAGAAATTCAAGGACACATCCTAAAATGTTGGATATGCAGCGTCTGGTCTGCACTTCCTCCACTTAAGTCATCAGCATCTGTTACCAAGCCTATTCTTTTGGTGATGGCAACAATGGACTCTGCGAGCTTCTTCCGGGATGTGACTCTTGGAGCAGATTCTTCCTTATCTGTGAGTAGTCTTGCATATGTTATATGGTATTGGTTGTTTTATTTAAATGCTTATAACATGGATTTCAATTCTTTTTCACCCCCTTTTTTGACTTAAAATTCATTGTCATTGGCATAAAATGTGCAAAACATCTATTTAACTTCTCGCACTTGGCTGCTCAATAGTTATGGTGACTTTACAGGGGATGATATCTTTGCTAGCAGCTGTGGACGCCCTTGCAAAAGTGAACCAGAGCACGAGTTTCAGTAAGCAGGTTTGTTATAATTGCCACTTCTATGTGTTTTTGCTTGCATCTGGGTTTAGTCGGCTCTAGAGTAGCTCTTTTACAGACTAGCTTTATGTCGGCTCTAGAGCGGCTCTTTTACAGTCCAGGGAGTCGGCTCTAGAGCGGCTCTTTTACAGTCCAGAGCTCCCTGGACCTTCTAATTTGATCCCAAGAGGGATATCCATGAAAGTGTCAAGAAGAAGAAAGCGGGCAGTAAAAGGCAAACATAAGCAGTCCTTTCAAAGTGGAAAGAAGTCTGACATTACGTCATACTTTGAGCCAGTGGCCAGAAGAAAAGAATCTTATGATCTCATCATTTTAGTTTTTCATTTGTTCATTTTATGTAACATCTCTAGGAGGCTGCAAATGCGCCCCTAGCTGCACATAATTGCTGTGTAAATAGTCTCATAGACCCAAGTGGTCTTTCATTGACGTTAAATATAATCTTTCTTTCTTTATGTTGATTGTTTTTTCAACTCAAATTTTAAGTGTTAAAATTACCATCTAATATGGTTTCAGAGCCTTTTTGAAGGCAAAATCGGTAAAAACTAGTCTCCTTTCAATTTTCTTCGGAGAGAGCACTTTAATATTTGAGGATTCAGCCACAAGAGTGGATTTGTACTAGTTCTTCATTAAGCCATTATTTGCTGCAGAGATCTGAATGCTTCGAGTTGCCCTTCTCGAAGAGAAGGGCTGCTTTGGGAGAGATATTCTTGAAGAATTTTGAAGAAAGAGGAGTAGTTTTCTTGAGAATTGATCTGGGCGGGTCGTTTTTGGCCTTAGATTGAACTTCAAACAATGGATTATTCAATTTGCTGTGTTCTTCTGGGGTTCTTGCAGTCTTTCCTTTGGCATTCCAAGTAGGTCTGCATGGATTCTTTGTGATTCAGCAAGCTCTCGAGGAGAGTTGATCAAGTTTAGGTGACGTAAGTCTGAGTTACAGTGAGTTCTCACTTGGAGTTGATTGTACATAGCGAAAGCTTCTCAGCGTTTGTTGGCAAATGACTTTAAATTTGACTCAACTTGCAGCCTCGCAGTTACAGTTGCTGCAAGCATCAATCCTTCGAAGCTGAACCGGAGTCCTATTCGTAGTGGTACTAATTATAGATCATGGGAAGGCTTTGTTGTGGTCTTTTCTCAGGTTGAAGAATCTGGGTTATGTTCGTGAGTGCACCTGGATGCCTGATAATGAGTTTAATTGCAACATAAAAACGTTGAGAACTGATAATGGCAAAGAACACATAAATAATGTGAGGAGAAAGTTACAGTCTTACGCATCTCGTTTCAGGCTTCGAAGAACAAACTTGCAGCAAGAAGGTAGACTTGTAGATTATACTGTACTGCAGGGAAAGATGCTAGAAGTGCAGCTTCTATGCTAGTCATCAGACCATGAAGGGGTGCTCATGTATTAGACACAATGACTATATCAGATACGGGTTGATGTGGACATGTATAACAGTGAATAGATGGTGATACATTGACGGGCTTGTAATATACTTGTATACTACATACAGTTAGAGTTGACACTTTCGTGCATGGGTTTCCAATTGCTGTTAGGCTGCTCTTTGGGGAGGAGAGGAAGAAAGAAAAAAAGATTTATTATGTAAGGTACGAGACCAAGAACATACAAAATAAAGGATCTACAAGGAGGGTAAAAGCCTGCAAAACACTCAAAAGGATTATTACTAAAACAACTATAAAAAAAATCAATAAACGATTCCTAGGAAGATGATCCAATTGCCATCCTTGTTGCTCCAAGGAATGATTTAATATCAGCGTTTGGTCGTTTTTGACCCCCAAGAATGCTACCCTCTATTAAACACCTATATGAGACCAGATACGTACAGAATTATAAGCTTGCATGTGGCTTCTAGTCCTTTAACATAAACCAGGAGGATTTTGCCATCTATTAAAACACTTCTAAAAAACCAGATATATATAAAACATTATAAGCTTGGAAGGAGGGCATGTGTTTCCTAGTCATTTTGCTAAAAGAACATACTCAAGAATCTACTAGAAATTTCATAGGAGGATGTTCCGTTTGCCATCCTGGCCCCTCTAGTCTGATGTCAGCATTTTGCCCCATTTGCTTTCTGTCAAGCATTTTCTTTTTAAGGGACTGCTTCTGTGTTTGAATTCCCAATTGTTTTATCCTCTTGGTCGCTAACGTGACTCCCTTTATATCTGCAAATTTCCTTTTTTGTAGCCCCCCCCCCCATTACATGAAATTTCACTAACAGGGAAAATTGAAGTTGTGTGCGCTTGCCATCGGCATTTTGCACTGCTGATAACAATGTTGAGCAGTTCATGAACAAATAATAATGCACGTTTTTTTTCGCAATAGATCACGAGCGGCTGCAGAGTTGTTGGATCGATGCTATCTTCCTTTTATGATCTAGTAGGCAGGGCAGGTAAAGATTCCACCATGTCTAGACAACGAGCATGTGATCCTCCCCGCTCAAGGTCTAGGTACCCTGGTCTTATACAATAAAGCCATCAACTGAAATATTAAAAAGGAGGTATAATGATAACATATCTCTACTGCCTGATGCTATTTTATCTGCACATTAGATAATATATACATGCTGTAAGAATTGGCGTTCGGTATTTAACATACACATGTTACCTGACATACTTATTTACTCATCTGAAGGTTATATTCTTATTATCTACGGGTGAGGCATGGGGTTACCTTGGCAGTCGGAGTTTTTTGAGAGAGCTCGAAACTGGTGGTGCATCAATTGCAGGACTGAATGCTTCTCAAATTTATCAGGTAAATGCTTGAGATTCTTTGTTACCTTTTATTGCTTATTTGCTTTCACATGGGAGTTACACAATTTGTGATAAGCCACTTGTAATTATTAGAGTACATGGATAAAGGCGAGATAATTGAGTCACCCATTTTAGACGAGTGGTTGAGATCATCGTGCATGTTAACATACTGACATGGCTCGTTAATGTACAGTCATTTCTGTGACAGCAAGTAGTTCCTATTATCGTCTCCATTCATCACTATAGTGATCATTCTTTAGTCCTGTTCATTCTATCGTGACATGAGAGCCTTCATGATATTGCACCGCATGAATGGGAGAGAGCAATAGCAAGGGAGAGACATGCTTTACCTGGCACAGTAGGACTTCTTAAAGTGGCGCCCACAGATCTTGAAAATCTTCGGGATGTGTTCAACTGCTCCCCAAAAGACTTGTCACTGCATAAACATCAAGGCTACTGCTTTGAATTTTCAGCAAACTTTGAATCCTTGTGCTTCCGGTATCTGCTTTCAGCACCTTCCCCATCTTAATTTTAAACCAAACAAAATTTTGTGAAACTTATGGTTTATAATCTAATGGAGTCAACTTTGCATTCATGGTTTTGTTATCTCTTTGCTTTTTCGTTTGCTTTCACACATGGGAGTTCTAGGTTTGTGTTTGAGCCACTTGTAATTATTAAAATACATAGATAAAGCCCATACACATCATAGACTTGTTGAAGAACGTTAAGGAAAAGAAGTGATGAAACAAGAGAGAAAGAGAGAAAGAGAGAAAGAAAGACGAAAGACCATTTGGTTATATTAACGTCTACGAAAGACCACTTGGGTCTATGAGACCATTTATACAGCAACTATGTGCAGCTAGGGCCGCATTTGCAGCCTCCTAGAGATGTTACATAAAAATGAAAAACTAAAATGATGAGATTATAAGTTTCTTGGCCCCTGGCTCAAATATGAAGTAATGTCAGTCTTGTTTCTACTCTGAAAGGACTGCTTATGTTTGTCTTTTACTGCCGGCTTTCTTCTTCTTGACACTTTCATGGATACCCCTCTTGGGATCGAATTAGAAGGTCTAGGGAGGGGGCCTGTCTTAAGTTTATTATCATGATCTGTCTAGGGAGGGGGGGAGAAAGAGAGTGATCTGCCTTTGTGTAAGGTCATTTCTTGTCTAGCTGCCCCACCGGCCTGCTCCTTCAACAAATTTCTTCTATGAACCGTCATTTGGTGGAGGAAAAGGGCTAATACATTTCTGGTCCTCATATCTGATGAGTTTTGACAGAGAGGTAGGTTCGCGAAACAAGCAATGGAACCTGCCCCGTATTTCATAGTAGAGGGGGCATGTAAATATGAAGTGTTCTTCAGATTCAACTACATTCAAATGACACAATCTGCAGATCCTCTTCGTCCGCTCGACCTTGGGTCTATTCGCCCGGCCAGCTTCAATCTCAAACTGATGAGATGAGACCTTGAGTTGTCTAATAGCATGTCTTACTTTATGTGCAAGGTGAGTATTCAAGTATCCGGGATGCTTGATGAAACCATCTTCACTGATCTCAAGAAAGTGATCTTTGTCAAATTGCATCTTAGTGGGAAGATCACTTGGAGTTATCCATGTCCTGGATATGTATGAAAGTTCCAGATCGTGCCGGATGAGCTGATTTTTATCCTTTTAAACTCTCTTTTTAGCTTTAGGATTTACAACAATATTGGCTGCAGCTGCCGTGTTATGTTGCAAAGGAGGCAGATTGTGCATACCAAATCCCAAAGAGGCAGCCCATTGCAAAGCCTTTGCGTACCAACATTCTTGGATTCCCTTTTCAGCCAACCTTTTTGAAGCCTTGAGGTCAATCCATGGAAGCCTGCTTTGACCTTGCTGCGTAGACCCAAACTGCTGTACCATATGCAAAAAAGACACTAACTGGAATGGTGCATCCAGCTGCAGAGGAGTGGCTGAAAATTCTGCTAAAATAATTGGATGCGGAACAGAGGCTTTGCTCATAATCATTTTGGACAGAAAATGGATTTGTAGCCTCTCAATTTGAGCCCATTCTTTAACTGTCATGTCCATCCCCCACATCGAGGCTCCGTACAAAGCAGCTGGTCGAACTAAGGTATTGAAAAGGTGGATTTTTGCTGGAACATCTTGAAAATCTGCTTGGAAACATCGTCTTTCTAGCATTGCAAGCGAGGCATATCCTTTTGTGAGTCTTGCGTATGCTGCATCTTTCATGCTAATGATGGGACCTTTAAATTGCACCCCCAAGTAAGTCTAATGAGAGACTACTTCTACTTGCTGATCCATAAAGAAAAAGGAGTTGCGAGCATGCAAGCTCGCAACTCCTTTTTCTTTAAGAAAGAGTTTATTGGAGGCGCATAGGGTCTATGAGTCCATATAAATACAGGAAGTCCACAGCATCTAGGAGCATTCGCCATATCCTACAAATTCATTAATGCACCCACTTAATAGGGCCTGAAAAGACCCTGTGATGCTTTGTACATGCCTGGTCCCTTTTCTTCTTTCGGGGCTGTCCTTTCTTAAGCTTCCTGGCCATTTTTTGAGTGCCCCCAGTGGACCTTTCTGACTTCCTTTTCCTATTACTGTTCAATGATTTCGGATCAAGTATGAATGAACACTGTTTGCTTCGATTCTTGAGCACGTTTCTCCTGAGTTTGGTAGGTTCATATATATACAAAACAAGGCATTTCTGGTCTGGAAAGTTCATGAGCTGCCTTAGTGTGGTTAGGTCTCTGAAAAGACGGTGGTACCTTCCGCTTATTTCATAGTATGCGGGACACAAGAAGATAAAGTGTTCTTTTGATTCCACTGCCCCTCAGTTGCACCTGACAGATTCTTTGTTAACATGCTCTGCCCTTGAATTTCTAACTGATGAGAAGAGACACGGAACTGCACCAATACATTCCTAACTTTATGTGACAAATGGGTATCTAAACATCCGGGATGTCGAAGGGACCCATCTCTTGATATTGTATCAGCCAAAGACTGAAGTCTATGGAAATAAGACAACACCGTAAGCACAACTTCAAGTTTCAGAGGATCGCAACATTATGTCATGTGGGACCAAGGGATTGCTCCAGATCGTTCTTGACATCATTAATATTTGGAGCCTCTGGAATTGATTCCATTCATCTTCTGCGAGACCAGGGGCCCAACCTGTGCGCCATACAAAGCCGCTCGTGGCTAGTGTAGCCTTTAGCATGCTGCTGCTTTCAAACTAAACCTCGGTCCTGAGAACTCACTTAAGGTATGTGTAGGCAGAAACAATTTCCACTAGTTGCCCTAGATTCATTTTGATGCAAGACATGCCTGGAAAAAGAACCAAGAAATTTTTAATATAGATAGAATGTATATATAGGGGCACTGGACTAAATCACGGCATAACCATCGGAGGTTATCATGTGATGCTAACAGAACCTATTAGGTGGCAGTCAGGGATGCAGTATCTTTAACACGCCCCCTCTGATGGACCTGACGCCATAAACCAAGAACACTGGATGGCTCTGGATCATCCAGGATCCCAAATAGAATAATGCAAAGCAACTTTTGCAGTTTCAAATGTTTTAACAGCAAGAAAGTCCTAGCACTGGAGGATAACATCTTCGAACATATCTATAATGTATTATAATAATCTGAATCTTCTTGTTGTTGCAAGCCACTGGATCTCTCACTCAGCAAGCCAAAGTCATCAAGTATTTTAGGAACCCACAGAAGTGTGCTAAGAGGCCAGACTGTCAGAATAGAACCTATTTCTTGCCATGTCTAGTTGCGTGATAGTCAGATAGTTGAGAGACCCTACCAATTATCTGTAAACAGTAACTGAGCATGGTTCACCTCTAGATCAAGAATTAACTTTACTCCTGGTTCATTTGGAGTGGCAGCAGTCTTGCAATAGAAAAAGTAGTAAGTAACTCAGTAATAATGTACTTGCTTTTGTGATCTGAACATAAGTAGAAGGTTGCCAAACTAACACTCCCAAACAAAAAGTGTAGCAGACCTAAGTCTGTAACTTCAAAGGTGGCCTTCATTTCTGATTTAACCTAAGAGATTAAGTGTAGCATCACCTGTGGTGATAGTATCATCAACTTATACTGTGAGAATGCATACTTCATTATCATCAAGGTCTGCCTTGGATTGTAGAAGCCTAATTTTATCAAGAAATTGTGAATCTTTTTGTGCCAGCACCTGGGAGCCTGTTTTAAGTCATAGAGACTTTTCATGAGTTTGCATCTGCCCCTATTTTTATAAAACGAAGAGGCTGCTCCATGTCGATGTCTTCATGCAAATCACCATCAAGAAAGGCACTTTTGAAGTCCATTGCCAAAGCTTCCAACCCCTACTGGTTGCCAAAGCAATTACTGCTCGAACAGTAGCCATCCAAGCTACTGGAGCAAACACCTATAATCGAGACCACGTTGCTGATTGTAGCCCTTTGGTTACTAAGCGAGCGAGCCTTGTACTTGCCAATATTACAATAGGACTTATATTTAGTCTTATTGCCAATAATATGTTTTAGCTGTAGGTTTGGGCTACAAGTCCCATGTTCCTTGTTTGAGTAGCATTTTCATAGTGTCTACCCAATGTTGATGAGTGACACCCTCATTGAAGTGTGTTGGCTCATGGGGAGCAGACTGTGTCCAATAGCGCTAGCGCTGGAAGTTTCCTAGATCTCTTTAAGCTCTGCTATGAAGATTCTGGGATATGTTAATGTCTCAAAGCATTATTATTTAATTGTCTGGATGCATGAATTGGACAGACAGTCTAGAACATGAATTTCTGAAAAACCATGTACTCTTTTTTAGAAAAGGCTCAAAGGCATTTGATGCAGGTTATAGAAGTTGGTTCAGTGGGCCAAGCATATATTGATGGCAGTACTACATTTTACGTGCATAATCATGACAGTGTAAGTAATTAAATTTTTCATATTATGTTGTTAAAGATTCTGGAGCATTTCTTTGCTTGGATTGCTGATTAATTCTGAAGGTAGAGGAAACAGGTCACCAATGAGTGCATTACTTTTGTGCCACATCAACATTATTAACATTATTATATATACTACTTACCTATTGTCTTCAATATTCTCCCTCAGATTTAATATATACCTCTAAGCTGGAGATAAGACAAAGCAGAAAGCAGCCACATCAATCTAAATCAAATCAACATAGCATATTTTCTTTAGTAACATACACCGTTTCACCTTCCCTTAAATTGCACCCAACTGCATATCTTACCTTTTCATTCATCTCCACAATATTTAACATTAATAATGTTTGATTGTTACAATTATGACATAAATGTGGGCTGTTTCTTCCATCAGCCTCACCCCAATTTTTCCTTGTCAGAAACCAACCTTTGCTTGGTTTCTTTGACAAACAAAGAACCAAAGATATCATGCAGTATGGAGAAGCTACCAAGATGATGTGCAGCATAGGTAATGTCAAAGATATTCAACAAACAAATTATAACTTAAAAAAGAAACATAATACATTAAAAGCATGTTGGGATAACGAGTGCAATCTAATGGTCAAGACAAGAAGGTTCATGCATATAAGGAAATTTGAAGGAAAATGAAAACTACCTCAAAGGAAGTTTCATTCGAAACAGCTAAACCAGCAAAGAACCTTGGTAGGAAATTCGGGCAAACTTAAGACAGAGAGCGTAAAGTGCACGTTGGGATAAAGGGGTGAATCTTATGGCCAAGATGAAAGGGTTCATGCAGTAAAGAGATTTCAAAGGAAAATTTCAACTACATTTAAGGAAGTTTTATATGAAAGATTCCTATATCAAGCATATGTGTATGGTTTCTTTCGTTCGGGAATAAATCACATGATGATTCCAGTCTTCAGGTGCTATGGAAGAGCTGCTTCAGACTTTACAGCAATCTGCTAATATCTCTGCAAATGAGGCCATGCCCATTCAAGTGAAAATGGCTAGCAAGAATAATCCTGGAGTCCCTCCTTCCTCGCTCATGAGTTTTTTGCAAAAGGTATCTACTCACATCATGCTATCAGTTTTAAAGCTCCAATAGACTTCTTGGATTTCTGATTTCTTTAGTATTTTCGATAGGACCCATCTATTGCAGGAGTTGTCATTGAAGAATTTGATAGCTCCTTTACGAACTATTACTTTCATAGTCATCTTGATGATGCAGGTATAGCTTTGACTCACCCTATGTTTAGTTGAATTTGACTACTAACTTAGATTCGTATTTATATGTAAATAGAAAATATCAACAAGGCGTCCATTACTGCAGCTGCATCATTATTAGCGCGGACAATTTTCCAACTTGCAGCCAGTGATACATCCTCAGATATACAGTCAATCAAAGCAAACTATACACTGGTTGATGAGCTAGTAGGCTGCCTCCTCATGGCTGATCCAGGCATGAAGTGTCCTGTTGTTAGCGAGCTGATGACACCAGCGCAGGCAGTTCCCAACCATTATGTTGGGGTTTTTCTAGGAGAACCTACAGCATTACCTTTGTTAGAAAATGTTGATGATACCTCAAGGTTTGTGTGGAATTTCCTCACCGATCGGCTATATTCTCGCAAATTACGTGCTTCAAGTAATGATGAATGTACAACATCTTGCACTGATGCAAATGAAGTCTGTCTTGGTGCAA
>JAANSK020280702.1:0-11023 GCA_011763485.2 Isoetes engelmannii | reverse complement strand
ATGCCTTAGGAACAATAAAGGGCATGTTGCATCGTGGGATTTGAACCCACTAATCTGCCTTTCAAACCTGTTGCTGCGCTAAGAAATGCTGCAAGAAACCCTGATGTTGTTGCGGATTCTGAGCAGAGCAAAAAAAAAAAAAAAAAAAAATTAAAGATGGAGCTTCCGGACCGAGCTACGGCTATGACGAAACTTGAAAGAAACAAAAAACTTGTTATGGTGCAGATCGGTGCAGAACTCGGGTATGGCGCTAAACCTGATGTTATAAACCCTGCTTCAGAGCTATGGCTATGAGAAAACCTGAAAGAAACAAAAAATGTGGTGCAGAACTCAGCTATGGCACTATAAACCATGCTGCTGCTGCTGCTACACGCTAAGAATCCGAGTGCTTGAATCGATGAAAAGGTCTATCGCAATAGCAGAAGAGAGAGGTGCCGAGATAAAAGGATTGTGAGAAATCTGGAATTTCAGGCTTAAGATTCTTAGAGCATACAGTGCAGAGGAGTCCAGATTCTAGAGTTTTATTCTATCCCTGTCTGACCACAAGGTGAGACAATACAAGCTTTCTAGGAAATAAATAAATTAGTCCCGTGTCTAACCTCAGATGCTCAAACCTCTAGGAAACATAAAAGCTCTGTCCTCCTCAAATTTGAAACAGATCCTTTGATAGTTTCCTTGGATAGTAGAAAGCTTAGCTTTACTGCCATAGCTGCTGCTAGCACAAAGCTCCTTGACAAACAAAACCCTATCCACCAACCAGGTTGCATATCTTATGCTATTCTGGCAAACCATAATAACCATAAATGTCACACAAGGATCAGTCCAGCAAATCGGCAAACTAGAGAAGGGAAAAGACTCTAATTTGCCCTAAAATGCCCTAAAATGCTATTGCACGAGGCTTGCATGCCCAACAAAAGAAAATCATATTAAGAAAAAGCATCCACCGTCGGATTATTTCAAACCTTCAAAAATCAAGGGCCCAAATATTGTGCACTCTAGAAGTACTATTTAGTACACCTTATCAAATATGCAACGAAATCATAGTAAAACCATGTAAAAAAACGTATAAAAATTTAAAAGTAACCCCCTGTTATTTTGCTAGATATTCAATAAGTTTACTTTGTGCTAAATCCACAGAATATGTTTATACACTCAAACTTGATCAGAAAGGCGGCATTAACAACTTTAGGGTTGTTCTATTAGAGCTCCAAATAGGAAAATGCATGTTGGTCCAAGATTTCAGGATCGAATGAATATCATGGATGTAAGACTGCATGTCTATGCACTTCAGTTCAAGAGGAGATATGGTTGGTTATGCGGATTGCTTTATTTGCACAAACAATCCAAGGGATACCTTCATGAGGGATGTGGTTGATTTATGAGAACAGGGATGTCAGTTACACATATTTTAGATTCAACATTTATATCTCTACCTCTAAATGTTTATTGTTTCCATGTAGGTTTGCTTGCAAGTTAAGGTATGGTTGGTTATGCAGATTGCTTCATTTGTACAAGCAAAACTCCAAGGGTAGACCTTCATGAGGGATCTGGTTAATTTACGAGTACATAGAAGTCCAACACATATTTTAGATTCGACATTTATATCTCTACCTCTAAATGTTTATTGTTTGCTTGTAGGTTTGCTTGCAGGTTATCCTATACAATTCACATTAGGCTTGGTGTTTCCTCCATTTTCTCTATCACTTTATAAACCTATCTATATCCATCTTTACCTTAGGTCCTTAAGGTAAGTTAATTTTTTCTATTCGTTTGTTGTTATTTAAGGGACAATTTGCTAATTGTGATCCAAGACAAAGGCTAATTTCATATGCTCCCCAAAAAACGTACGCTCATAGCAGTTCTTAGAAAATAACATGTGATGATAGTGAATTCGGCAATGCTAATCAAAGCCTAAAGAATTTGTGCTAATTTGACGTTGCTTGTTAACATAAAGGATGTGACCCATAGGATAATGTTGTTTGATGTTGGGGGGAACTTTATTTTTGTGGAAACAATATGGCCATAATAATGAATAATAAAACCAGATTTCATAAAAAAACTCAAGTTGATTTCATCAAAAACTCAAGTTGATCTCCGGCAAGGAAGGAGATGCAACACATTTGAGCTTGCAAGTTCTTTTATCTTACCTTTCACTATGACTTTTCTTGTCTCATCTTCCAAAAGCACTATTTATGGTTGTTTATAGATCCATAGTCTGGAAGACATATAATGCAGATTCAATATCATAGAAATGACACTTAACGTGAAGCAGACATAAGGGTCTAAATATTCTACGTAGAAGGTATAGATCTTTGGTTTAGAAAGATTTTAAATTGTCGTCTCTCAAACTCCATTAAATTGAAGATTTTGTTGTTGTGTCCAAAACCCAAGCTCCGCCAAAAGTATACATTAAATTGGATTGAGAATGGCTTAAAGGAAAACTTAGAAACCCATTACACATGGGAAAGGGACAAGTTAAATCCATCTGGTCGCTGAAATTGTCAGAAGTTCAGCCGTCCCAATTTTTTCTAGCATTAAGTTAGAGAGAATCCGACAGCCATTCACACTGACAGCCATTCCCATTGGTGGAAGATTTGACAGAGGGAACATGAAGTTATCACTTTGGTGTAACCTGAATCGGGGATGCTCGCCACTGACTCTAGAAATAGTGTACTCTATGCTTATAAAGCATTTAGATCATTCAAGTAATTGGCATTCTGAAATTGACTAGCATCATATGTTGTATTCTATCCACTATAATTCCATGCTATATATATTCTATTGTGGTTCACTGGGTCTTGTAACATTACCCTTGTGCTGGTAATTATGTGCAAATCATGTTGGAAGATAATACTCCTTAAGCTTCCCGTAACATAGAATTCCCTGTCACATCAAGAGAATACGATGTAACATTACAAGTGATCTATCTATCAAGATTGTAATTACCATGCAGGCCTTCAGAATATGATCTTCTGAATCTTTCTCCGATAGCCCTAAACAAGAGACATGACAGATCAACAAATGCATTCAGCACTTCCCAAATCATGTGCACACCAAATGCAAGTCCCCCATATATTGAGTTCAAATAATCTTCACGAGCTATGCCTCCTAGTTGATGATCTACAAAAGCAATGACAATCATTATACAACATACATGGATGACTACCATGCAAATACATCCGAAGTTAAAGTCAGAAGCATTATACAACACACATGAATGACTCATGCAGAAGCATTATACAACACACATGAATGACTCATGCAAATACATCAGAAGCAAGTTTTAAGAATCTTGCGTGTACACTGATAGTTTGGGCCCTTGTTTTTTATAAGTTCCTGAACCTTGTCATTTCTTGCAAAGGCATCCCATATAGATGGATCATTCGCCAATGACATGACTACTGTTGCTCCCTACTTATAGAATAGAATTAATAATGGAAAGCTTTGAAGTTTGTAAATTATGAGGTCTGTTTTGTTATTTTACCAGTTAATAGATATCATAACACACCATGCTTGAAGCTAACCGTCAAAAACCATTACCTTCCTTGCTTAAGTTCTGTTTGTCATTATTCTCACTCTTACAAGATGTAGCTGCTTATTTTTCGCAAAATTCATATTCACCATCATTTATTTTCCTCCCTGAGATCATCGTAGAAAAAATTCATTTCTGTATCTCATTATAACCTCCTTATTAGTAATTTGGAGCTTCTTTTTTTTCTACAAGGTTCTTTGTTGAAAAGTCACATGGACAGTTCTATAAAAGCAACTATTGCGCTGCTCTCCATCATGTAGTTATTATGAAACATCATAATAGATGACTACTTTACCTGCAATCCTTCAGGCTATGTCGTTCTTCACATGAGCTTAAGATGACATTTAACAGTGATCCACATGTAAAATTGAGGTCTGACCTACACACATTAACATACACAGAAATTTTGCTTCAATGAATAGATTCAGAACCTACTTTGCGTGATATAAGAGCACACCTTGCTATACTGAAAACTCTAAGATTTGTTTGCTGCTTTTGTCCATTTACCTCCACACTTTTAAGCAACATTACAAATGTCATTATTTTTCCCATCTGCTTAGTCACTATGTACCTGAAAGAGAAAAACAGTAGAAGAAACAAGACAAAATTGTTGGAACATAGCCTGGAAGCCCTGCAATCTAGAACATATGACTATATACATACAAAAGGAAAAAACCTTTATGATTCAAATATGCCATGAACTGGAGGTTACCAGCTGTAACTTGGCATTGTGGAATGCAAAGCATGCATGGCTGCCTCAGCAACTTGGCTTGGCAACTTCTCTTTCTTGTGCACATAAGACTGAATGTGTGACACTCTTAGTCAATCTCCAAGCTCCTCTGTTAACTCCACCCTTTGAATCTCACCTCCACTTCTACTTGGATCCACATCATTACAGAAAAACCCCTTCTTAACTATCTGCACCTTTAAGTGCTGCTCAATTTGGCACCTCCTGCACTTACAAAAGAAAAAAACCTTTATGCCCATGTGTACCTGCTCTAACCATGCCATTTATGGACCATCATAACGCCTCTCAAGCTCATCCCCAACTGCAAACCTTTTCTCAGGGCCATTTGCATCTGAGGGGCTCTGTCTTATGCAGCCTTAAAACTGGTCTGAGGCTTGTCCGTATAGAATAATCTTGAATTGATAGTTAACTAATTAGTAGCTTTCCTAAGCATATTCTCTGGCTATTGAGGTACAGAACTATATTTATGAGACTTATCACTTAATCTAACATCTGCCTATTGTAACTGCAATGAAAAACAGAAGCCTTAGTACCCTTACAACAATAGCAAGTTCATCCAGATGTAATGGGAGCGATTGTGGCTCCATCTATGTCATCTTATTTTGTATTTCAGTCTTCACCATCACAGATTCCTAAGACTGTTGTGGAGCATGGTGATGATTGGCGAATTTTTACACTCAAGAAGGCAGCTAGAAAAAAGCGACCTTCAGCAGTCATGGGTTCTATAGAGGATAGTCATACTAAATGAACTTCTGAGATGTACAGGTAGCCTTGCACAGAGGGAAATTTTCTCCCTTTGAGTTTTAAACCTGTCTCTGAGCTTATTGTACTTTTTTCTTGATTGGTAATGAAATTTATTTCTCGTCCTTCAAAAAAAAAAAAAAAAAAAAAAATAGCAAGTGCTCCAGTTCAATGAAGCTTGCATCCTCAAAACTTGAACTCTCTCATCTCATATTCTCCACGGGTATTCTAAGATTCACACCAGTTGTGCTCCTTACAATAAACCAAATTCTGCAAGACATATACACATTCATGAAAGGTTCGCTCAGAGAGCAGGAAGGGATCGTATAATTCCAGATTTTGGATCTAAAAAAGTTCAATGAACCTAGATGTTAATGCCTAATTGTTAGCAGCTGCCTGCACCTTAGGAAGATTTATCCATTTCGAATATCATGGATAATATGTAAATCTAGTACATGGAGGTGTTACCTGCTTCTAGAAAGCGAAGCCTCCATAGATGACATCTTCTGAGTACTAGAGCAGGCTTGAGACAAAAGTTAGATAGGTTTTGGGGGTTATTTTCTTAGCAATGCTTTACAAAGAGAATTGAATTGAATTGCATTGAAAATTGAACAAACATTTCAAAAATACAATACTGAGATATAGAAAAGAAGTTTAAAACTTGTAGATGAGGATCATTTAGATTTTGTAGACATCCTTCCCATGGTAAATTATCAAGGTTTTTGGTTTTTCAATGAACTCGAAGCCAGAAGGATATGTAGTTATTCTGCTTCTTCTCTTATCATGAGTGGGTGGAGGATTGTTTTGATTCAATAAATAGATTTTTCGAGGTCACAATATTGTATGCACCTGATTGTTCTGCATTTGCAAGAGATTGAATCGTGGCTTCTAAAGTTTTGCTATGCTTGGATTGTAAGATCTACATCAATTTGTCATCTTATTAAAAGTTTAAGTTATTAGGCATCTTGTTATGTTGTTATGCACAATTGGCAGTCGTTGGTAGTTTTGAACTCATGTCTAAGGCTTTGGGATTTTCATTTATTTAGGGTCAGGAAATGTTATATGATTCATACTTTTTGTCTATTGCAAACCTGAGTATCGTTGCTTTGTTATTTGAGAGAAAGGCATGTGATGATGATGATGATGATGATGATGATGATGATGATGATGATGATGATGATGATGATGATGATGATGATGATGATGATACGACACCATATTTTTCGATCTTAAAAGACATGGGTAGCACTGCTACTGAGAGATCCTAGGTGTGAAGTGGGCAAATTCCATAATTGCATGGTATAGAATGTAGACATTGCAATGGAAGGGTGATGCTCATACTTGGGATAGAACCATTAACATATTCGACTTGGTGCGCATGTGTTTGTTTTGTCTTTAAAGATAAAGATAAAGATTTTGTTTTTAAAGGAATTGGTTGTCATTTTTTTATATTATGCATTGTACGTAAAAGTGAGCATTTTTTCCCCTAGAAAGTGCAATTCTAATAAACATCCATATTGAGAATGAAACTGACAAAAGTAATCTCTTAGTTCCTGAAGTAGTCTCTTAGTCCATGTCTCGAAATAATCAGATCCATATTCCACATTGAGCATGACAACACAAAGATGTTATTTTAAACATTTTTAAGTATTGGAAAGAGGAAACGTGAATACGCTTATTTGTTGTGAAGATGCCGTAATGATTTACCACTAGATAACATAAACATACCTTGTATTCAACTATATGTTTCAATAGACGTAGAAGCTACAAATCGTTTTTTTATAGCATAGTAACTGCACAAATCTTAAGAGCATAAACTACCATAGACAACCTGAATGCAATTTTATATTCTTTGCAAACCTTGGGCTTATATAAGTAAACGAACGATAGTGCTAGTGTCTGCTTTTAAAACATGGAACGTCCTCTTAGCAAAGGAACATGAGTTATGTACTTTGAAGGCACGTTTGCAATTAGTCTTCTTAAGAATGTTAACAAACGGCACTATGGAGTCCTGCTCCAGCAATTTGATACTATCATAGCAACAAATCTGTAGCAAACAATAGAGCTTACGCAGCACTAACATTTAACTAATGCATGTATATTGTATGAACTGGGACGTTTAAGCTGCCCATGGAACTTATGCTTTTTAGTCCAAGAGGAATTTTGTGCTAAGACGGTATGCTGACCTCGGTATCGCAAATGTCCTAAGTACAACTGTTTAACAATAGCGTTAGACGGTATGCTGACCTCGGTATCGCAAATGTCCTAAGTACAACTGTTTAACAATAGCATTAATCATAGGCTCAATTTTTTACATGTCTGCAAATTTCATAAAACTGTCCAAAAATAGGTACTCCCATTCCGAATGCGATAAGTTAAGCTATATTCTCTGGAATTGAGTGATTCCAATTGGGTTGAAAATACTGAGCTGATAAGTTTTGGACTTAGAATTGCATAAATCAGACTTCTGTACATGGAGAACGATCCCTTCAAATTCCACCAAGTTTTCATCTGCGATTTTGGCATATCAGAATCCTTGGAGAATGAGCTTAAGGCAATGCGTTAGAACAGCTGAATGATCTAAAATTTGGTCAGATTATCATATTTGTTGAGTTTTACATGGCATGGCAACCTCGAAGTAAGTGACTTATAGTTCTTAGTGTCTGCCATTAAAACAAAAGTTATTTCTTCACTGAAACGCTCCTAGGGCGTTAAGCACTTGAAAATCACACAGAGAGAAAAAAAAAAACAAGTGGACTCAAATAATAAATAACTTTCTTTATTATGAGAAACTTCAGCAACAATGGTCTTTCTCTTATACTTTCAACAAAGTAAGAATCTATGGCTAATAACATCTCCGCAATCATCCCAAGCTTTCGTTGCGCCAAACTCTATTCGCTACCAACTCTTATCTGTAGAAGTAAGAAAGGAAAGATGGGGGTTAGTCCTGGGGAGGACTAAGTGGGCAAACATTTTCCTTAACCTGAGGCGAATCGTTAGCCAGGCAAACAATAGCAACACAAATATCAGTCACATATACCACATCACAACTTCAACCAACATATCACAAACTCAACCGTTATTACTGTTTTCCAGGGATGATCAATCCCTCACCCGGGTCTACCCGTATACCGTTCGCGAATACCACTCACCTGGTATGCACGTTGCTCTTCCGCATGGATCCCTTCGGCATCGACAAAGGGACGGGTTCATTTAACCGTTCAATCTTTATCTTATTATATTCACAAGCACAATCACAAAGAGAGAACAACAAAGTAAACATACAAACTTAAACTACTAAGTAAAAGAAACTGTAACTCCAAACCAACAGAAACTTCACGGATATCCAGCTCCGGCTACCCACCAAAGGATCTTCCATGTGCAGTCTTGTTCGACCCCTGTCCACCTTTTCTGCGATAACTCCCTAACCGTACGGAGTTATGAAAAGCTCCACGCCAATTCGGAAACTAGACATCATAAGTTTTCTAGGAAGGTAAGGATCGCTCCATTTGGATCACTGGTCGCCGAGTTATGACATTTCAAATTTGGCCCTTTTTTATACTACCTGACCTTCCTAAAATTAGAACATATCTAGATATTAAATCTATTTCAAATTAAAAAGGTCTAGGATAGCTAGAATATCTTCTCTATCTTAGGGTTAATATCTCATGCTATTCTCTAATCAAATATCATCGCTATCTTCGGAGAAAAGCCCTACTTCTTTGCCCACCACTCACTGTTTAGGAAGTTGGACATCTATAGCTATAATTTCTAATTTATTATTCTATCCTAAGGTCTAATTTATTATTATATTCAAAGGTCAATGTTTAAGCTAGTCCCTTACCCACTAGGTGTGTTACATTCTCCCACACTAAAATTTACCCATGTCCTCATGGGGAGAACTTGTTGTCAAGTTCACGTCATACCTTCCAAAGTTGTTCTGAAGTTCTATGTCAAAGTAACATGGGTTGATCAAGTCCAAGAAAACTCTTCCATGGAATTGTAAGTGCAATTTTGTAAACTACACACGTCGCCTATTTCTTATATCTTATGCTTTCTTCCTGGAATAAAAACTTGACGTTGGTGCAGAATCAACTATTGCTGAACACCTTGCAATACTTGCATCATTCCAATGTCAAAATAATCACCACCCTCGATAATCTGTAAGGCAAGGTCATTAAATTTCCAATAGACGAACCCATATGTTCAAGGCACAAAAGATATCTAAGACTATACTCCTTATGTTGTTCGAGGTTGACTACACAGGTCCAAGAAAACTCTTCCATGGAATTGTAAGAGCAATTTTGTAAACGCTCCTAGGGCGTTAAGCACTTGAAAATCACGCAGAGAGAAAAAAAAACAAGTGGGACTCAAATAATAAATAACTTTCTTTATTATGAGAAACTTCAGCAACAATGGTCTTTCTCTTATACTTTCAACTAAGTAAGAATCTATGGCTAACAACATCTCCGCAATCATCCCAAGCTTTCGCTGCGCCAAACTCTATTCGCTACCAACTCTTATCTGTAGAAGTAAGAAAGGAAAGATGGGGGTTAGTCCTGGGGAGGACTAAGTGGGCAAACATTTTCCTTAACCTGAGGCGAATCGTTAGCCAGGCAAACAATAGCAACACAAATATCAGTCACATATACCACATCACAACTTCAACCAACATATCACAAACTCAACCGTTATTACTGTTTTCCAGGGATGATCAATCCCGCACCCGAGTCTACCCGTATACCGTCCGCGACACGATATACGCTTACATACCACTCACCTGGTATGCACGTCGCTCTTCCGCCTGGATCCCTTCGGCATCGACAAAGGGGCGGGTTCATTTAACCGTTCAATCTTTATCTTATTATATTCACAAGCACAATCACAAGGAGAGAACAACAAAGTAAACATGCAAACTTAAACTACTAAATAAAAGAAACGGTAACTCCAAACCAACAAAAACTCCACGGATATCCAGCTCCGGCTACCCACCAAAGGATCTTCCATGTGCAGTCTTGTTCGATCCCTGTCCACCTTTTCTGCAATACCTCCCTAACCGTAAAAAGTTATGAAAATATTCACACCAATTCGGAAACTAGACATCATAAGCTTTCTAGAAAGGTAAGAATCGCTCCATTTGGATCACTGGTCGCCAAGTTATGACGTTTCAAAGTTGGCTCTTTTTTATACTACCTGACCTTCCTAAAATTAGAACATATCTAGATATTAAATTTATTTCAAATTAAAAATGTCTAGGATAGCTAGAATATCTTCTCTATCTTAGGGTTAAAATCTTATGCTATTCTCTAATCAAATATCATCGCTATCTTTGGAGAAAAGCCCTACTTCTTTGCCCACCACTCACTATTTAGGAAGTTGGACATCTATAGCTATAATTTCTAATTTATTATTCTATCCTAAAGTCTAATTTATTATTATATATAAAGGCCAATGTTTAAGCTAGTCCCTTACCCACTAGGTGTGTTACATTCACCTTTTGGAAATATACGCTGGCATCACTTGTGTTTCCTTCTGCACCGCAAGTTTTCGAATGAACTCTTCCAATGAACAATTATGCCATGATTGTTGTCTCGGATTGTTGCAGAGGGTATGTGCCCAATGCAAGTGTCACGCACGAAGCTCTTTGGCTGATTAACCCAATTGTTTGAAGCTTATGTCCAGTGTGAAGATATAGAGCTGACACACATCCTGAATCATATTGTGTCATGGAATGCAATATTGAAGTGCACATCTAAGTGAAAGGTAGAATGATACAACAAAAGATGTTAAAGTGGGAATGGAAGGCTCCAATTCTCACTGACCACAAAAAGGGTAGATTGAGAATCTTGACACAGGCATCTATTTCCACAACACATAGAAGTTTATATAAATATATATGACCTATTTTCTAACTGTTGTAGCTTTACTTTTCCCTTTGTTTGTCCACAGAAGATTTGCATTTAAGATGCCCATGCAGTTATTGTTCTTAAGATATTAGTGGG
>JAANSK020280691.1:0-11025 GCA_011763485.2 Isoetes engelmannii | reverse complement strand
TTTTATTTTTATTTTTATTTTTATTTTTATTTTTATTTTTATTTTTATTTTTATTTTTATTTTTATTTTTATTTTTTTGATGTGGTTTTAGCATGATGAAGGCTCGGATATGCACGTGGTTTAAACATGACCACATCCAATATCAAAAGCGCTCGATTTTAAATTGCCAAAAGCGAACATCAACCAAAGACCAAATACATGCATAGTCTTCCTACCCTCTACCCTCGGGCTTCGCCATCCGGTTGAGCAATACTAAGCTCAGTACTCTTGTTGTATAGAAACAAGAAGGAAAGAACTTCTCCATTGACTTGTTATATCTAAAATGAATCTAAACTAGCAAAATTATAAGAACATTTACCATGAACAAAGCAAAATAATATACTTGTCTTGTTTTAGCATGATCCCATGATGATTACATCATCCATTTCTTGTTTATAGTACAAGAAATTTATCACCACCGCCAAGTCCACAACAAACTTTTCTTTGGTTCCAAACCTATGGATTTGGACTCACTATTAACAACAACCAAGACCGCGGACAACGTTTATTTAGTTCTAAACCTATAGAGTCTGATCCACTATTAGCATTTTGATAATGCAATGCCTGTATGAAATCAAAATGATGTAAAAGACTCTTGAGAACAAAGAAATGATTCACAATATAGACAACTATTTCAGCATAATGCATAAAGAAGTTGAATAACAAAATGTGGTATTTAAATTGCTTCCACAAAAACTTTTGATAGATGCACGATGGACTGGTAAACATCTAAGACTCATTAATCCAGGAATCAAGAAGTCATTTGGGCAAAAAATAAAATCCTTTAGAAACACACAGATTTTAATCAGAGGGTGCAGCTAATTCTAAGAACCCATCGAGAGATTGATTACATTTTGTGCGCTGCTAGGAAAAAACAAAAGGAAAAAAAAGTCCCGAAAACAAATTAATTAAATGGAGCATTGGGGCTAGCTTGCTTCCATGCTTGGGGTGCTCTTTGTTACGAGCATGACGTGGAATGCCAACAAGGACAACTCTATCTATCGCCTCAAGTACCATATATCCTTGCTTGTAACTCAAGCATCCCCCCCCTGCACTCTTGAACTTTAATCAAGAGTACCAACCATGGTTAAATTCCACGTCTATTTTTTAATTGGCCGAGTACTCGGGTATTAGACTAGAAAACCATCTCATTTTATATCGCCAGAAGTACAAGACGAGATTGAACATCATCCAAAACCACACACATGTTTAGTCGTTATACAATCTACTCTCTCGGGCTTAGCAATCGGGCTGGATGATACTTAGCTGAGTACGCTCGTTGTACAGAAACGACAAGGAAAGAACTTATCGATTGACTTGTTATATCTGGAATGAAATTTAAAATAGCAAGGCTATAAGGACATTCACCATGAACAATGCAAAATAATATACTTAACTCATGTTGTTTCAGCATGATGCCATCAATTGAGTACATAATCCATTGCATATTTATAATACAAGATAGTCTAGATCATAATGTTATGACTTCAAGGATTATAATTTTGTCATTTTTAATAGCACAATGCCCATAAAGGCACGTACTACAACAAAATGTCTGAACATCAAATAATAATTAATTTAATTTAATTTAATTATAAGTTCATGAAAGACCTAATGAATAGGACTTTGAAGCCATTAAAGTCCCCAACCCCCTTTTGTTTGGGTACATATTCACACGAGGGGCGACTTCGGTCATCGAGAGTTGCCAGATAAGTATATTCACGAGTTATGCCTGCCCCTGAGCCATTGATAGTGATCCTCGTTTGTAGAGTATGCTCCCACAAGTTGGGATATACCATATAGCAAATTTTATGAGATACTTATATGGTTGGAAATGAACTACTTAATGGTATAGGTGGAACCTGGCAAGAATCTCCTTCCATAACAACAGTAAGTCCCCAAATAATTTGTCACGTCACATCACGTCATGGAACGTATTATCTCGTGCATGTTTATGCATCATTGGGGCCTCATTCCATATAATCATGCAAGTCGCTCTTATCAACTTTGCCATCTCGTACTGCTTTAAAATGTTGCAAGTTGATGTCTCATCTATGTTTATCGGTATCTTGAAACTTGAAAGTAAAGTGCTCCTGCCCTTGCCTGGCTGAGTGGTGGTCAACTTGTGCGAGGGTTTTATGGGAGTGTGATATTTTGCTTGTGCGTTATTGAGCTAAATGGCGTTGCCTAGGTTGTCCTCGGGTTAGAATAGGTAGCAAAATAATAGAGGGTTCTACGGGGATTTCATATGGATATGTAAACGACCATTCTTGAAATCATAGACCTAAAACAATTGAATGGCCTGTTATAAAAAAAATATATAGACTCATTAGAAAAAACAATCACGTTGGCTCGCTGGTTGTGTTAGTCAAAGCATTTTTATTAGGACTAAATTATTTTGGTAGAGGTTCAAGTCCTCATATTTCATATTCTAAAACCTTAGGCGAACCCGTATTTCAGATTTCAAAATCATAGGCACCCCCAGTCATAAATGACCATAATTCCTTTCAAACGAAGGGCGCCCAAAGGCCCCAACATATATTCTGGGCCGTAGGAGATCGTCGGACGACCGAGGTAGTTCAGGGCACACCTCATGTAGAATGGGTAACAAAAAGTGAGATATTTAGCAAAAAGTGTTATCTTGCTTTTGCAATGTTCATGTATATGAGATCAAGCTGACTTCATCACATTGACAAGAGATTCTAAAAAGTAGGTAGTGTAAATCCTCATGTGCAGCTGGCAATCCTAACATGCAATCCTAACAAACATTGAATACCTATATTTATGGGTGAAAATATTTCTACCCTAGTTTCAGTGATTCCTTCGTGGGTTTTCCCTCCCGCAGAATCACCAACCCTCCCCCCAACGGGTTCCGTTGCCCAGACCCCGTTTCATGTACCTGACACTGTCAGGCCATCCAATAGATTCCTTTCGGTGGAATCACTACCGACGAATACTTCCGGATGGAATCACCTCCCCGAAATATTCCACCAGACAGAATCACCGTCCAAAATATGCTGCCCGGTGGAATATCCCAACAAGGCTATCCCATCCGACGGAATCACCGTCCGAAATATCCTGCCCCGTGGAATCACCAGGTTTCAAATATCCTGCCACGTGGAATCACCATGTTCAAAATATCCCGCCTCGTAGAATCATCATCCAAAATATTCTTTGTCGTGGAACCGGGCTCCTAAATCTTACGCATACAGTAAAACCGAAAGCAAGAGTAACAATTTGAGCACCATCTCATTGTAGCTCTGGCGAGAACGGGACAGAGGGTTTCAACACCTCTGTTTTAGCAGCCAGAGATTTATCCGACTCTTTAGGAGTCGTGCTTTTCTCTGTTGCAGACAGATCGGCCCCAAACCCTATTTACCTTTTCCTTTGAAGACCCTCTTGAAATCGAAGCTCCTTCTATTCTGTTTGTAGATATCCGATGCCCTGCCAAACTCCACCAGATCTACCCGATCTGCCATTCGGAGGGATGAGGCTAAGCGGATGCTGGGATGCTGGCTCCTCCTGCAAATAACTACTAAACAAATTAGGGATGCGGCTCCTCCTGCAAAAAGAAAACTAAGCTATAAGCGCATCAAACAGATATAGACCGATAAAAAAAAAAGACAATGCGGGCCTTATTCGGCCCCTGCTACTGCTAGAAGTATGAAGGGTGCTGCAGCGACCTGCAGCGACCTCAGCGACCAGGGCGTCTCCTCCGGCATCCAGGAGAGCGCCTCCAGGGCATCCGCCCCCTCTGTTCCGCCATAGCCGCCCACAAAACTGTGGCAAACGAAGAACGGTCCCTCTCACAATTACTCAAAATTTTTGAAATCACTAGGATATTACAAGAATATACTGGACGGTGATTCCATCGGCCGGGATAATCTTGTTTGGATATTCTACCAGGCGGAATATTTTGGACGTTGATTCCATTTGGTGGAATATTTCGCGGAGTTGATTCCGTCAGGAAGTATTCGACGGTGGTGATTCCACCGAAAGGAATCCATTGGTGATTCCGTCCGGCGGGATTGGGAGGTGATTCCTTCCGGAAGTATTCGTCCATGGTGATTCCATCGGAAGGGATCTTTTGGACGGCCAGGATGACCCCAGCATGAGATCTACCACCTGACATTGTCAAGTACCCGAAAACGGGGTCTGTGAAACGGATCCCGTTCGCAAGGGCTTGGTGATTCCGTGAGATGGATTAACCGCGAAGGAATCACTGAAACTAGGGTAGATTTATTTTCACCCTATATTTACAGTATAATCTAAAAAATATTCCTCCTTGATGTCACAAATTAATGAATGCTCACTAAATTTCACCAACAAAATAACCTATTCCGGAAACCTAACCTCCCACTGCAGAATGACAGATTATGCTAGGGGGTTTTTCATTTAGGTTTATATAAAGCTTTCTATTCCCTGGTTCCTGCGAACAGCCAAAATGGTAAGGAAAAGTTTCTTTCATGCCGGTCTAGGTATCCAGAGATGGTAGAATTTGATGATCTTGTGATGTTGGAACTAACAGCCTCAGGGAGATTATATCGATTTGCATCGTAAGAGGTATGGCTATCGCCCAGACTTCTTTGAAAAGAAGCGCAAGAAAGATGCTCGTGAGATTCATAAGCGTGCAGCTTTTGCCCAGAAGGTAATGCCTTCCGTTTTTCTAGTTAGTATTTGAAGTCTTATAACCAATTTAGCCATTTGTGGGACGAATTTTAGTTTTACAAAACTGCAGCATTATCCCAGCCGTGGCAAATTCATATATTACAAGTCAATCTCTGGAAGATGGGTCAATTTTATATGTATAACTGAGTGGACTCATACCTTGAATCACAAATTTACGCTGTCAGATTTTATATGCATTTAGTATGATCTTTTGGAGATTAAATACATTCAGGCTTGGCCTAATCAATAACTGTCATGTATAATTCGTGACAAATCGTTTTTTGGCAGGTCTTGGGTCTCAAAGCTAAGATCTTTGCAAGGAAGCGCTATGCGGAGAAAGCCACCATGAAAAAAACGTACATTTCTGAATCCCTCTTTTACATATCTCTAACTTTACTTACCCTGCCTATATGGGCTCCAGGATTGCCATGCATTCAGAAAGAACAAACAGGCATAAAGCTCCTGATCAAGTTGAAGAGGGTGCCCTTCCTGCTTATCTATTAGATCGAGAGGAGACAACTCGTGCAAAGGTAATTTCTCTGTTAACATTTTAGTTTAAAGTGTTTGCTAGTTTTGTTTCTAATTATTTTTTTGAAACAGGTCTTAAGTAATACCATAAAACAGAAGAGGAAGGAGAAAGCTGGCAAATGGGAGGTTCCACTTCCCAAGGTACCTTAAGCTTAGAACTGGAAAAAGCCTTCAAAAAAAGAAAGAAAGAGACCACTTATAACCATCATATTGGCCTGCACAGGTACGACCTGTTGCGGAGGATGAAATGTTTAGAGTGATTCGTTCGGGTAAAAGAAAAAGTAAGTATATGTAGTTTATGTCTGGTTTCAGTTGCCTTTTTGTGTATATGTTCTCACATGCATGTCCCTATAAATGATCTATCCTGTGTTCCTGTTTGACAAGACTTATTTCATTTCAAGCATTTTGACGTGGGACTTACTAATGGAAAAGAACCTGCAAGTAATAAAACTATATTAAAAAAAGCACATATTGCTGTCCCTATATGTAATACTATTTCTAGGACGGGTGATATAGCTATTTGTGTTTGTGGTCTTAACTGCTATTGATCATGACATGATTTAGCAACATAAGGTCATTATAATGTGATATTACAGCCAAACAGTGGAAACGCATGGTTACAAAAGCTACATTTGTGGGGCCGGGTTTTACAAGGAAACCACCAAAGTACGAAAGATTTATCAGGCCAATGGGTCTGCGTTTCACCAAGGCACATGTTACCCATCCAGAACTGAAGTGCACTTTCAACTTGGATATGATTGGTGTGAAGAAAAATCCCAATGGACCAATGTACACCTCCTTAGGCATGATTACCAAGGGCACCATTATTGAGGTAATGCTGAAATTATATCTCAATTTTTGGTGATCGGAGTCATTTAGATCAAGAAGTTGTTTAATATTCAGGTGAATGTAAGCGAGCTTGGGCTTGTGACTCCAGCTGGCAAAGTCGTATGGGGTATGATGCTATTTGTCAATCTGAATCTTTATGCCTTACATTGAGCTGACAGTGCTTAAATACAGGAAAATATGCCCAAGTCACGAACAACCCAGAAAATGATGGATGCATTAATGCTGTCTTGCTTGTTTAGCTGAACATCATGGGCCTGGGTATTGTCATGTATACATGTCGAATGATGTGCAAATTGTTCAGATGCATGGAACATTCAAGGTCGCACATTTCAGTCTTTCCCGTTTGCAACCTTCGCATTGGTTGAACCAACTGGCTTGGCACCTTACGTCGGCAGCTCCTTGCAGCCTGTTTTGGCATCATTTACTACAAGCATAAGTTTTGACTCTGATGATCCAGGAGTAAAGCTTCCTAATATGTATGGCACAATTGAGTTAAAAAAATTTGCATTTTCAAACCCCACAAGGCTTCAATTTTTTAATTAGGAAAATGGATCTCAATAATGACTCTACTTAACTATGTACTTTGCAAGCTACCAGGTACATGATTCGAAGTTAAGGATTTTCTTCTTGCCATTTCCTTTTATGTGCAGTGAAGCATGCTTGAGAAAATTCAGACTTTGCCGGTCCCTTTTGGCCGTTGGTTCAAATAGGACTTTCCTTTGCATTTGTTTTCTTTCGCAATTGTTCTCTGCTCAATATTAATCTGCTGATTACGCAGCAGGCACATGGCATACGACGTCAGGGAGGAGTTCATATGCTTTAAAAGTCCTTTGTGTGCAGGATTTTGTGGCAGGATTAGCCATGGTTTAAAGCATAATGCGGATGACCCATAAATCTTTTCTCATTAAACTTTAATGATAGGTATGCATTCTACAGTTTTTTCCTTATGTTGGTCTTTATTGTGTTAAAACGTTCTGAGCAAGGAATCATTGATTAGCAAAGCGGATTCAATAATGACATAACTTAGCTATCTGGATTGCAAGTTGCCAGATATAAAATTCCAGGTTAAGGATTGCCATTTCTTTTTATGTGCAATGATGCATGCTTGAGAAAATGCAGACTTTGCCCATCCCTTTTAGCCGTTGGTTCAATTAGGACTTTACTTTTGCATTTTTTGCTTTCGCATTTAGTGTCCGCCCAGTCATAACAATCTGGTGAATTGTAGGCATAGTAGGCACATGGCATACGACATTAGGTAGGAGTTCATTGCTTTTTTGTGGTTGGGTTCTTGTTGCTGGCTATATCTGGCCCAAAGATGATGCTAGATTAGGGTAACCATGTTGTGAGTGCTAACATTTTTGAAAAACTATGAAGAGATGCAAGACTGATTATTCTTATGTCCAACACGTAGCCGTTACACAGGAATATATAGTTTTCCTGCTCATCTTTATGATCTATATCCTTGGTTTATGTATTTGCTAATTCAAATGCATGCAGAAAAACGATCCTCAAGTTGAGTGCACAAAAATATTGCAATGTAAGAAATTGTCATTACTGCTTAGGAAGCTATTAGGATTTTTCAATCATTTAAGTTAGAATCATTTAAGTTAGGTTTAGGTGACACTTGCAATCATCTCTTTTATTACTTGGATAGCTAGGTGGATCATGAGATTGCAGAATACAGAGTTTTGGATAGGGTTTCCAATGGTTACAGATGGCCAAGTGATCTCTTGCAAGCCTAGAGTTGTGTATATTTTTGGTCTCATAGATTAAGTAGAATTATTTCTTACAAGAGGCACAATTCCCATTCAGATGGCATGTCACAAGTATGCTTTGGGGTAAGAGTCATGTTTGTCTTCGATCCAGCAATGGACATAGTTGCAAAGCCACTTCTCATGGTTTGTTTCTCTACTTTGTATCATGCGTTTACATTATTAATTTAAAAAAGATGTTTGAGAATAATGCTACATATAATAGGCCATGATTGCTACTTGGATGATCTGATCTTCCTTGCCATCTGATTATTTACATATTGTAATTGTTGTAGAGCATCGCCAACATATGTTCACCGTTATTGCAGGCTAAAAGATTGGTCAATGGGATGTCAAATGCAGAGACATTTTTCTGGCTTATGCCCCACAAAGTAGCATGGTGGAAATATTTCCAGGTTACTTATTGTTCTTTATCTCATACTTACAATAATTCTTTCACAAGGAATATGACATCTATGCAATTTCATCCCTTGATTCGAATATGGAAAGAGATTGCATTAATATTACATCCAAAGTACAATAATGGAAAGGTACACTGACATTTTGCTAAGAGCAGGATTGCAAGCATTGGTCAAGTTCTGGGGAAGATATGTTCAAGATTCTTTGCTGGAAAGGTGTCACCTCTTGGCCAATGCTACATCGAATTGCAGGATCAATGTGATTTCTAAAACTTGCGGATCTTAGAACAGGTAGCATTTAAGGTATATTTCTGTTATTGAAAGTCATGTAATAGGGATTTATGACTGCTATAGGTACAATAGCAGACCATGTTGCTCACATCTGTTCAGATGTTCGAAACTCCCATCTGCTTCTTATAAGGTGTATTTTAGTTGCCACAAAGAATCATCAAACGTAAAGTAAATGGTTCTTACCACAAAGAATCACTTTCACTTTGCAACTACAGAAACCCTACCATTCCATGGTATGATTTGAAGTGCATGCCATCTTCATGAATCGCCTCCACTTTGCAACTACAAAAACCCTATTGTTTCATGGTATGTTTTGAAAATTGTGCATGCCATCTTCGTTCTAGCCTCTTTGATCTGTACAAATATGTAATTTGATGTATGCTATAATGAATGTGATAGTGCCATAATTAATTACAATGGGGTTCCGAGGACTGATGGCAGATGCCATGCTGTTATATTTATTCGTGGCATTGAATGGCATCCTATTGCAGATCATTCAATTTGGAATATTTAGAAATATGCATTGTTCATATAGATTTTCTTTTGCAGCTATTGAAGGATTTGGATGTGCACAAAATTGCCTGGAAGTTATCACTTTAGAGATGCTCGTAATGTGTTTTCTAACTAAAATGATTGTACATTAGGTGATTTAGGCCTTGACAGAGGTCAATATAGTTAAAGGGTTGTTGCGATATAGCCTTCATTGTGCAGGCATCTTTTGAAAGTAACAAAAGATTTCATGGCATTGCCAGTTCAATTATGCTTATGGATAACGTATTTGGTAAACATCATGTGCTTATTTGCATAGATTTCTTCCAACATGCAAATACACAACATATTATAGAGTGCTTGCATCATAGGAGGCTTTGTATTGGCAACTGATACAAGGACACATCCTTGGTTAGCTACAAAAACTAGAAAATAGCAGTATGAAAGTTTGTTTATTGTCCATCTCTGTGCATGGATAATGTACATTGTCCAATGTCTTCTACATGGAGTTCTCCATGACAGAGGTATATTGAATTGTAGAATTTATTCGTTGCATGATATTTTGATGGGTAAAAATACCTCTATTTATTTACAAAATTGTGAAAATGCCCTTGTTTTAGGGGCATTTTTAATAAAATGACCCTAACTTTTGTTTGATATAATCCAAATAAGATCATGTCTTTCAGATGAATTGTAGGTGAGGATGATATCTTTTCATCAAAGCTGAAATCATCTGAATCGGAGTCCAAAATCTCAAGTTATCTTGTTTCTTAACGATAAACAAGTCGTAATCATAACTTAAGATTTCAGACTCCGATTCAGATGATTTCAGCTTTAATGGAAAGATATCATCCTCACCTACAATTCATCTGAAAGACATGATTTTATTTGGATTATCAAACAAAAGTTAGGGTCATTTTATCAAAAATACCCCTAAAACAGGGGCATTTTCACAATTTTATAAATAAATAGGGATATTTTTACAATTTTCCCTTAGATAAATCAACGGTTTAAGGTTGCAAGGACTGCTAAGTAGGATATATTAAATTTCTTTTGATTCAAGGTGTCAGCATCAAGTCTTTTACCAACTAAATCAAATCAAAATCATTGAACTAATCCAATGTCAAGGTTGCCCTAACAAATGTCAGACATGTCGATGCACTACTGCAAAAGCACAACGTTTCTGCAATCATGATGCAAGTGATTTTCTCAATGAACTACATTGCTTGCTGCAACCTATCTCATCAATTCGAGCATCAATGGGGATATCTATGTGAATATAAGTCCTTGACCATGTGTAGGTCAGTTTTGTCGAGATATCTCTCTAACTCATTCGCATTATAATTACAATATGTCTTTATCTAATAACAAAATAAAACCAAATAAAAGAATCTCATCATGTTCTTAAAGATAATTACAATTAAAAGACAACTCCATCACATCTTTCCATTCTATTCTATTATATTCTTTTGTTCTAAAATTTTTTAACAAAAATTAAATGAATTGAATTGAACTTTACCGTCCACTGAGACCAAAAGATCTATGGGACCCAATACAAGAAAGAAAACACAGCAAGCCCATTACTAAACGATATGGCTCAAAATAATAGTTAAATAGGGCAAAATTAAGTTCATTTTGCATGGGGAGGAAGCATCTAGATTTTTATTCAGACACATAGCACATCAAGTCCTTTGGAAGAGAGAACATGTCACATCCAGTCATGAGGTTTACCATTATTAGTCAATTATAAATGGGTGAGGATAATATTACTCTGGTTTGGGTGATCCCGGAGGTGTTAATTCCGGCCTCCGGGATCACCCCCAATTTTCGACGGAACCCGTTCGGGGGGCCTCCGTTTGGTCGTACTGACACATGTCAGCACCCTGCACAGATCATGGCCGTCCGTTCTCACGCCAAATCCTGGCCGTCTGCCGACCTCCCGTCCTCCGGTATCACCACTAAAAATGTTGGTGATTCCGGAGAGCAGGAGC
>JAANSK020280680.1:0-11025 GCA_011763485.2 Isoetes engelmannii | reverse complement strand
TCATTGCTTGTTGTCCATAACAGTCATCGTGCTCCACTGCTTATGATTTCTCCCTTCCATATTTTCACATGGATACAAGATACATATACTTAGAAACTCTTCCATTCAATGTAACTCTTCCAATAGGACCATTTCCAAAGGCTGAACAAACAGTGCCACGAGCACGATCACGACTGTAGCACTCAACTTATACAAAATTCACCATGTTTTGGAAAGGACAGCTGGAGATTCCACAAAGAATGAAAGCATAGCAATTTTGCCTTTGCTATTTGGAACGCAGGAGTTAGTTTAATTTTAATGGCGTACCTATTAGCCCAGAAGCACACTGCCTACATCGATCATTGCATGTTTGCCCATTGCAGAGCCCTAGCTTTACAAAGTTGGAAGCTTGTGCATCACTTTCGTCTGATGTTGATTGAAAATATCTCCAACTATTCAAAGCGAGTCTTGAATCACTTAACTTTTTTAAGGCCTTTGCAATATTTTGCATGCATTGTACAAACTGTCCTCAGATTATTTTTCAGCTTGCAATTGAAGAGTAATTGCAGAATCACCTTCATTTTGTAGAAAAAATCTTCACCTAGATGCTTTCTTTCAACAGGAAGCCGTTAAACACAACGATCTTCAGCAAGTCGTTTTGTCCCTCTCTGTTCCAGACCTAATCATTTTATCTTGCAAGAGTAACTAGGAGAGCTATACGCATTACAAAGTCCAAAACCTTAAGTTATCCGTATACCCAAAGGGCAAGACCTCCGTGAAACCCTATCAAAGTTACGATCTTTGAGCTAGCTTCCTTTAGCCATGGGATAGAAAGAAACCTATGAAATAGAATAAGAAGGCGGAACTCTGGCTATGCTGATGGCGAACAAACACAAAGGATTGTTTGCCTCTCCCGCCCAAAGAATTGAAGGCCAGCTCCAAAAAAAATGATATGTTCCTACTCCAAATGATTCAACTAAGACAACGCACAAGGTCGCAGCAGGATATCGATGTTTTGTAAGCAACTATACTCATGGACTGATTCCGGCCATGCAAATCCGTCATCTGAGAACTCCATGCAGCTTATAACTTCCAGTTTGCATGCAGCTTCAACTAGCAGTTCTTCGTCATCCACGGTGCTGCTTTCTTCAAACTCGTTGGTACGAGTCGACGGCTGAGCTTCACGCAGAGGTGTTGTTATCAAGTCACCCTTCATTAAGCACATTACCTAGCATATTCCTTTCTTCCTCCAATCTCGGCCTTCTGATTGGCATATTCACAGCATTATACCAAATAGCTCCACCTTACAGAGGGTATGCCCTTCGGGCAACCCAAAAAATAAAAACAAAATGAATTATTATTACATGATTTTTGCATTACAACCAAAACATTTACAGGCCTCAACTTATACCCAGCACTACTAGGCACTGTTATTATTCATAAAGAAAAAGAGAGGTCTATAGCTTGTAATCTTATGTCGGACATAGATATGGTTTAGACAAAGTAGCCCTGCAGCGATGTAGTGCCAAAATTCATGTGTCGCCATAAGCACCATAAGAACTCTGTCAATCTCAAGACATAATAACGTCTTTCTGGTCTAGGAACAAAAAAAACTCAATATAACATGTCCATGACCTATTCTACTCCCTTTCAGCTAGTTTATAGTAGTTGATTACAATAGGTGCACCATAATTAGAAGAATTTGCAGCCTATCAATCTAGCTTCTCCTTGAATAGAGTTAAGTCTACTGAATCAGTCATGGAAATAATCTATATAGGCATATCATTATTTCCAGGACACTTCAGAGCCAAACAGTCACCCAAAGAAGCAGAAGAGTAAAACTGCTACATCTTCATCCTGATCTCTAAACAAAAGCATGGAATTTCGGGGAAAACAGATTTTCAATATACATTCATGATCTAACTTTAAACTACTTTGTTGTCCATGAATATACCATAATCATCTCATTAAAGACTTGCATGCAGATATCGTTTTGTTGTGACCTAGAAGCTACTACATGCAAGAACAGTCTAAAAGAACAACTCACTCACCTGTTAAAAAAACAAAAAACCTGGAAAAAAGATGCAAGAAAGAGAAAAATTATGCCACAACGTTCTAAAAAATAAATATACTGCAGATAATAATGAAACTCATCCAATGCCAACAAGATCAAGGAACTCATCCAATGCACATAAAAAATCCTCAAAATTCTAAGACAGAGAGAACTCTAAGAGCTCAAGCAGCGAGGTGATTTGTGATATTTACATACAATGCAAAAGCACACCTCTAAACAAAAAATAACTTATCCCTTCAGGGTCCAAATGCCTCAGGTGGAGGAGGCTCAAGGTTTAAACCGCGCATATCTAACAACTGAACAAGAATAAGATAAGCTATTCCAAGCATAACTGCAATGGCTCCAGTGACCACTGCTGTAAGTTGGCCCTTTTCCTTAACAGCTTTGGCTGCAAAACAGCCATGTCATCCAGCTACTTTAGAATGGCAAAGATGCAATGAGTTTACCTTGTACTTTTTTGTTCTCAACTGAAGCACTTGAAGCAGCATCCAAAATAGAAGTGCCTTCTTCACCTTCTTTCTCTGTGGCCTTAAATAACTGAGCTTGCCTTGATTTTCTTTTGTACTCTAGATTGAGTGCTGAATTCTGAGAGAACCTAGACACTGGCAATCAGACATGAATATGTGTTTCCAAAGACATAAAGGCTTCCAATGCGATTACATTATTTTTATAGTAAGATGAACTATAATCATCCTTGTTACAAATGCATTGCTCTTCTCTGCAACCATTTGGATACAAAATACACAATTCATATATCTACTTACCTATGTTGCTTATGTTGCTGCAGCTTCCTCTGCTTAGGAAATATATATGGTCAGATAGAGAAGAAAAAAAAAATTATTAATTTGTTTCGAAATTGAATCTAGAGTGCTTACAGCGAAAGCTAACACTTGGATTCTGCCACTCCATCGGCGCACGGCTCCTTTTGTGGGTGTAGGTAAAATGCATCCATGTCCAACGACACAAGATAATACCGGCATCTCGTTACAATATACCTGGATCTCTAATTCCAACTCTAATCTTCCTGAGGATTTCGGGGTTCAAGGATTAAGCCAGAAGGAATTTCTCATATACAATTTTGAAATGTTCGGCAGTAAAACAAGCATGCAAAAAATAAGGGCAACAACAAAGCTAGATGAGTGAAAGGGGAAAAAAGACATTATAGCGGGACAAATTTTTATGGTTTCGTGAATATCAGACAACGCACGTAAAAGCAGAACTAGGATACTTAAATAGCCTTTCTGAAGCACCTTCCCATGTGAGATTCTCCATCTTCTGTACTTTTACGTAAGAATATACATGTTGCATGCTTTGCCTATTCTATAGAGATGTCTGTGGCTGACAAAAGGGCTGAGACAAGCAACCAACTGAATATTTACTAGTGCAAATAAAGCATGATGCAAATGAAATCCCACAATACTTTCTATCAAGACCACTTCTTACCACACCAATTAGGCCAAACAATCCCAGATTTAATGATATGGTAACATAAACGGCCTTATATATAAGAAAGCAAAAACGCTAAGCATGCTTTCTTTCTTAATTAAAATTGTTTTGAGCATTTTTTTGTTTTACCTACAAGGAATCCATGGACCTTCTCTAACCAATGGGCATCAAAACCGGTCTAAACTATAGACAAACAGTCTGAATCACCCAACTAGCAAAGCTGTTTTATTGCGAACAAGGCATTTTATATGCCCAGTCACACCATCTTGCAAAATGTACAGGAAACATGTCAGTTATGAATGAGAATATGAATTTTTGCTCTTCCATGAAGCATACAATTTCTGTGGAAGATTTATAGAGATGCCTCTTACTCTTCTCCAAGCACAGATTTTCCTTGGAGAGGCCTGGGTTTTGGTTAATCAGTGTTGCTTATGCTGTCACTTTGGCCTGTATACAGGGATGGTATCAAGTGATGCTTTTTTATCCTTCTAGATATATACAGGATTAAGTAGCTGCATGGCAGACAGTGCATAGTTGATACATATACACAATATCAAAACCAGAGTTCTGCAACTTTGACAGCTTTCATGGACTCGTGTAAGGGGAGTTTTGCTCTGTTAAAGACACCTATGTTGTTCAGCTCCATGGTATTTCCACCACCACAGCAGCATCTAATCTAACAATGACAACGCAATGATTTGGAACGGGTAAATGTCATTGGCATTTGCCCTGTATTAACAGCAACAGTCTTCATTTGATAATGCAAAGTTGTAATACTTCAAATCTAAGGTTTGCATCTCGGAATGCTTCGCCACAGGAACACTTTTGCAATGGATCTGAGCCACCAACATCAAAACCATTCCAGTTGAAGTTGTTAAAGGCTTATTAGCAAGCAATGCTAAGCTGCAGGTTGACTGTCTCATAAGTTAATGTAAGTTGTGCCTCCCTTCTATGCATGCCCATAATACAATTCAATTGAACCTCATGGAAAATACAAACGCATGGAAAAGGTGTTCATAGGGACATTAGGTCCTTTTAAAACCTCTTTCATTTGCACGAATTTTCAAACATTGATGGTTGTTAGTGCTGCTAGCTACAGGTGGAACAAAAATATTATGTGAAGCAATCACTCAACTACAGGTTTTTAGCATTTCTTTGCAGGATCAATGTTATCAAAATAGACAATCAGACAGCATGCTACAGCCTCTACTTCTACTGCCATAAAGTCCCACATGGTTAAAATCCACTTATTTGTTTTTGGAATTAATTTAAGGATTCCTATCGATTTTGTTTCGATTCCAATGCTTAAAAAGCTATCCTGTAGATCAATGCGGTGAACAATCACATTTCTTTCCCGTTGCTGTTAGAGGTTAAGGTTCTACTGCTTGGAAGATAAAGCCATGGCCATGCAAAGAGCATCAACAAACACTACGTAGATAATAAAGTCTAGACGCATGTCTAAAAGTACTACACATGTCTAGATAGGATCAACCAAAAGGCCTTAAAACTACAAAAACCAAAATAAAATAGCTTATATTTTGCCGAATGCATGAACACGGGAAGAGTACACACGAAAGCAAACTGCGATTGAAGAGAAAGATACCTTTCAATTGCAATGTCGTCACAATCTGCAAGCTTCTGATCTCTCACCTCGCAACTCGCTACGGCCTCCTTGTTCTGGCAGATTCGACCAATAGTTGCCTTATCCAGAACTAAATATTCCTTGTAGGAGAAAGTAAGCTCGAGAAGAAAATTATGAAACGCCTCTAAATGGTAAGGGCAGTTCCCATCTCGGTTTGTGTCCCAAAATTTGCTTATAGTGGACATTAAAACTCTATTTATCTAGTAGTAACGGTGGGCATAAGTTAAAAACGTGTGAATGATGTTCAAGAGAATGTGAGACGCCCTAAAGGATTGGCTAGGCATAGTTTGGTAATATATAAATGTTGGAAACTTATACAATCTAGTGGGACTTGTTGGGAGCATATTCTATGTTGTCTTCAATTTTAGGAGCCTCAACAATCATACATTAATCGAAGTTGTTGATGATATAAACCATAGTTGTAAACAATATGTGTGATTGTCTAAAAAGTTCTAACAATTGTTCTAAGTTGTTGATGACATAAACCATAGTTGTAAACAATATGTGTGATTGTTCTTAGTCTTTGCTATATGTATTTTCATTCTTGACTTGTTTTAAATTAGCTTGATTGTAATGTGAGCACTTTATTAGGTTGAATAAAAATTCAAAGAGTTCACCAACAACCTTGGGATCATTTTATAACAACTTATAGATTAGCATTACATGAAGTGCACTTTATTATTGCCTTGCACATTGCGTTTCTAAATCTTCTTTTTTGCCTTTCTAATTTTTTTTTAATCTTCTTTTTTGCCTTTCTAATTTTTTTTTGTGGACCAACAATTATATGACATAAGTCCACTTTAAAAGCGGCCAAGGATAGAACCCTGAACAATGTGGCAAGCAATTGTAGCATGCATGCCCAGCAAAAGCCACAAGAGCTTTATTAGAGAAGAAATAGTGGACGTCACAGTTGAAACAACTCGAGAAAGGAACGTGCCAATGCTAGTCAACATATCAACATATCGCTTCTCTATTCAAAAATCGTATTCCACTAAGCAGGTATGCCTTTTTATATGGTTCAAAAACTCCAAAGGAATTATAACAAAGGCATTTCAGTTCTTTTTGAAAAAGCTTTTAAGAGTATAATAAGGTCAAAATTGCCATGGCCATTTTCTCTTCTGTAGATATTGAAATGGACTGAAATAACACAATGTAGCAACTTCTTTGTATGTCCAAATGTTCCAAAGCTTTTCTAGCCTGCAAAACATGTAATATTTTGATTCAATAATTACCTAGATATCTCATTTTTCATGCATCAGAAAGCAATTGATTAAATTGCAATAGCCAGAAAACCAGTTGATCAAATTGCAATAGCTAGAAAAATCATTAACTTATAGAAGAAAAATCAATAACCTATGGAGCATTCGACATGCACATACTAATGCGCACGCCCGAGCCATTTTGGCCATGCCTCAATTTTTTTTTTAGGTAACGCTCGAGGGCCAAGGCGTTATCTACACCATAAGACTCACCTGGCTACACCATAAGACTCACATGTCACAACTCCAGCAACTACAATTGCTCCGAGGGTTTAAGAAATGATGTACAGAATGGTTCGAGGAAGAGAAACCTTCCTTGCTAAAAATAGGCCAAAGGTAACTGCCCATACCAAAATGAATTAAATCAGAACTGCCTAATACTATGTTTATTCACAACTTGCTAACACCTATGCTGCTACATGCTTTCATTTCAGACTAACACTATGTTTATTCACAACTTGCTACACAACTTGCTAGCACCTATGCGGCTACATGCTTTCAAACTGCTTGAAAATATTACTTTATTGGCATGTGCTCATGCATTCACCTTATTGAACATAACCTAGCAATCATTTACCCCCCATGTTATTGCATTTTGGCTTGGTAAATTATTGATGAATAAGACGCAATCATGTTTTAAAAATTTCTCTATGTTATTCTCAAAATATGTAATAAGTATGGGGTTAAGCATGTTCCTCAGCAAAAGAAGTTTCACTAATACTTTATCGGGTTAACCATGTTCTTGAGCAAGAAGTCATGCATTGTTAGAAATTGTTCTCCCAACTATTTCTTTTTCGTCATCCCCTTCTAGATGACTTGGGACTCAGCAGGTTCAATATCGATGACCATCACTGAATTTGAAACTTTTTCTTCTGCAGTCAAAATCAGATTGAGCCTTTAATCTTTGTGGCAGCCAGCGACGTTAAGACACAAATTGATTGGTTGGCGCAAAACATGCAATGCAAACGAACTGGGTAAGAGATTCTGCCTTTTGTGGAAGCAAAAAAGAGCACCCCATGCATTTCTTAGAAGCAAAAAGAGCATCTGTCTACTAAACAGATTTTATTTTGCCATACATTTTAAATGGGAAGCAAAAACGCATGTCCCTCCATACCGTAGTATAATCATCCCTGCTATCACTATTCTATGCACTGGCACAAATATTTGACATGAGCACATAGGCTGTACTGCCCAGAAAATTTATGTCACCAATTTCACTAAAACAATTTCTAGCTAATCCACATAACCATGCAAATTGCAAGCACTTAGTAGGGTCCTCAATATATCAGGATGCACAGTGACATCAGGTCTTAAAATAGCCGTCAATAAATCTTCCAACTCTTTGAAGCAACCAGCTCATCCAAAAAGGTCCACCATGCATGTGATATGGAAGTTATTTGGTTTTATTCTATGATATTCTGTCATAAGCTTAAAGCACCAGAGACCTTCCTCCATAAGGCCAGTTCGACTAAAGGCAATAAGAATTCCACTAAATGCCATACCATCTGGTTCAACGCTTTGATGCAAGCTTTCGAAATGCTTGTATAAATAACTTTGTTAGGCTTTATGCTCTTTTGGTTCATGGATTCAACGCATTCTAGAGCAAGAAGGCGTCCATCACACTCGGCATACCCTGTATTACTGTAATAATTGCGCCCCATACCACCATATTTTTCTCAGGAGACGTATCAAATGACCTGCGTGCCTCCTCTAAACTCCCACATGTCGGTAAATGAACTGCCTAACACCATGTCAGTCTGGTAAGTTCTATCAAGAGGGATATTGCCTTCGCGAAGATGCTAACAGTCTCCCAGGAGTACTTGAAGAGGTGGACCAGATACTTTGAGTGGTACAAGAAGCAGAGGAGGCAGAGGCTGATTGTAGGAGGAAAGCCGCCCAAGAAACCGCCACCAAAGCCAAAGAAACCAAAGAGGCGACGTTTGGGGCCAAATTCCAACCAGTGTCGAGCTTTTTGGGAGGTCAGACACTTCCAAGAGTGCACAAATCTGCTGATCAGGAGGCTGCCCTTTGAAAGATTGGTTGGAGAGGTGATGCAGGACTTCAAGAAGGACCTCCAAGTCACTCCAGTTATGATATACGTGTCCTTCAGGAAGCAGCAGAGGCAGAGCTAATCAGATTATTCGAGGAGGGCCACCTGTGTGTTGTTCATGCAAAAAGGATCACGGTCATGCCGAAGGACATTCAGCTAGCCCGAAGGATCAGGCGAGATAAGGTTCTTGGAAATTTTCATTAGGTTGTGTTAATAAAATTTACTGTGTTTCGATAAAACATCTGTGGATCAAGTTTAAACTTGAAAATTTTTGATAAGTAAGACATCGGAAGTTAATACCAGAGTTTTGTGATTTTGCTTTGCTAGGATTAAGGTTAAATCTGTAAAAAAATGGTTATCTATGTTAAAATTGGATCATACCGGGTTGGACCGCGCATTTAGCCTCTGCAAACCCTTTGCAGGCCTTATTCGCGCGATCCCATCCAGTATCAGCAGGTTTAAAGGGAAATAAAGATTTAATTGAAAGTTTTCTTGTAGATAACTTAGTTAGCAGTAGCATTTATATTTCCAGAAGAAACCTTGGCAGAATAGTTTAAACTCAGGTCGTGGGCAGTGAACAGGGTTGGACAGCGCAAGTAGCCTCTGCAAAGTCTTCGCAGACTACAAAACCGCGATCCCATCCGGTATCTTGAGGTTTTAAAGAAATAAAGTTTAATCTGATGATTTTTTCCACGGATAGCCTAGTTAAGATTAGCGTTGATAGTTGTAGAAGAAAATTTCTCAAAATAGTATAAGGGCAGGTCACAGACTCCAATCCAGGTAGGACCGTGCACAGGGCTTCTCCAAAGTCGTTGCAGGCATCAAAACCGCGATCCCATCCAGTATAAGAAGAAATACAAGACGGCGCACAGGGCTAAGAAGAAATATTTTAGGAGGAATCGATAGCTCTGCCTTAGCTAATCGATAGCGAGGATCCATAGTTCTGCCTTAGATAATCGATAGCAAGGATCCATAGTTCTGCCTTAGATAATCGATAGCGAGGATCGATAGCCCAGCCTTAGATAGCAGACCCAAAGCCCATCCGGCATGCAAGGGGCTTTTCCAGGAAATTTTAGGGGATTATAAATTTGGACCCCGTTGATGCAGCGCCGGGAATTTTATTTTTTTAGGGGAATTGTTTACTATGTAGAGTAGAAATTTTCCTAAGGGAAACTGTTTACCATATAGAGTAGAAATTAATTTACCCACCTACCTATGATAGATTCAATCGGTACAGGAGAATTTTTTCCCAATATCATAGATTAGGAATTTGTTGTTACCTATCACCGAGCCCGTTGTTTCATAGATTAGAATTAGAAATTTCCGATATCATAGAACCCGTTGTTTGTGTTTTTAGAAACCCCATTGTATAGATTGGGAATTTTAGGAGCTCGTTGTTGAGAAACCCACATATCAAGGAATTCCCTTAGGGAGCCTGTCTAGCATATAGATTAGGGTATTTCCTTTAGGAGCTCCATTGTTAAGGAGCCCGTCTATCATATGGATTAGTTGTTAGAAGTCTACTGAAATGCCCAATTGGTAGGAAACTTGCTAAGAACTTAATTCCCCACGTATCATATAGATTGGCCTCATAGAAGCCTACCGAATTTAAAGTTTTGATAAGATATTTTTTTGCATAGGGTCAGCTAGTTGCATAGTTAACCTTTGATAAGACATTTTTGCATAGTTAGCCCATGTTAGAAGGGGTCAGCTAGTTTCTAAGTTAAAGATAAGTCACAATCAACAACCCGTATGGATTCCGTCGCACATTGGTAGCAACCACTCATGTTACAGGTATGTGCCTTCAAGTGTCCTCAACTGTGTCCTTGGCTTCTTAGATAAATTAGGAAGATAATTGGCCTAGTATCCTTACAATACCTGGAATATAGAGTCTACTTATCACCCAGTGATAGTAGATAAGTCTTCTTTTCTTATCAGCTCTTAGGGATCTGCCAAATAATAATATGGTCAGTTGGGCCTAGAATAGATAGGAGGCATGACGTATGGTCAGTTGGGCTTAGAGTAGGTAGGAGAGTTGGTAGACGTAAATAGAAATTCTTGTGTAATAGAAAATATTTCATGATTAAGTTAGTAAATAGGCCAGGTAAACCTTCGTACAGATCGCGACTCCGTCATCATAGGAGCTGCCCAGCCACATCAATAAGCAGTTGGAAAACAGGGATCTCTGTGGGGAAATCTTAAAAGGTCAAGATCAAGACTACAACAAGGGAGGCAGGCGACAAGGGACGAAGGGCAACGATAAGGAGGATAACGAGTCAGGGAGAATGAACATATGATCTTCTTCAAGCACCATGCTGCCTCGAGAAGGAATACGACACCAACGGACTATCGTCACGAATCAGCCATCAACAACAAGATGACTTCATCAACGATTCGCAAGAGTTCGTGAGATGAGACCAAACATATCTCAAGGGAAGGGCAACCATATCAGACATATAGATCTATGGCAGTATCAGATCTTGAATTCAAGCAGGATCTTGATTAAGGAAGAGCCCAAGCCATCCAAGCCAATAGATATAAGCCAGGAAGGATACCAGAGACAAAGCTTCCATCA
>JAANSK020280669.1:0-11025 GCA_011763485.2 Isoetes engelmannii | reverse complement strand
TTTGGCCACGTGGAAATCCCATATGTTAGCTAAGGATATTAATTAGACTCACTTAAATGACACACTTAAAGTCCCATGTTAGTACCCCTAGGCTAAGCTAGTGACGTGTCATGTCGGATACCTGTATAAATACCCGTATACGAGCATGGAACGTCACAAAAATCAACTACAGTTATAAACCATAACTAAACCTAACTTAACCGTAGGTGTGAATGAACCCTTAGTTATCTTAAGGTTTTATTGGATTACTATACTGTCAAATTGGTCTATAGTGAAGCATATTCTTATGATGTATTTGCAGATGGATAAAATTCTTTGTTTCAACTCTAACAACAGGGTTGTTTACGGGTGTGCTAGCAATATCTATTGTAGTATGTTGAAGTATAAGCCATCATTCTTATATCATTAATTGCAAGACCTTCTTGCAGTCCTCTCTCCCTTGATGTTACATGGCGTACACAAAATTACTCATGGATAGTTTGAACTGCAGCTTGAGAATACATATTATCTCTTATCTTTTGTCGGGTTCTATAGCATGATAATGAATGTGATAACATGTCGTTCTTAATGGACAAGATCTGTGCCAATACAAGAGAGTGATCTGCTCTGCTGCATGCATGTTAATGTTTTGTACTTCTGGTGTAATAAGAAATAAGTAAGAGAGCAGAACATGACTCTGGCGGAGGATGGTCGCTTACAGACCAGAGCCCGCCGATTGGAAACTAGGTATTCAGAGAAAGTCTTCTATTTAGAAAAGGAAATCTTTCAATCCTCAAACAGAGTCTCCAAATTATCTTACTGGCTTAAACTGTAACCCAACGAAATTCCTAGCTGAGGACAAACGCGCAGAGATCCCCACCTATTTACAGATTTCTTTGGCTAAAGGAGTTTCGATCTGGGCCTCCTTGCTTCAAGCTGCTTTTGTGTTTCTGTACAAAATGGAAATAGGGTCAGTTTTTTATCTGGCGTGCATTTTCATGATGTCACATGGCACAACTCAACATCGCGGAATAGAAGTTGGGTTAATGGATTCCGGATGACCGGCTGCGCAGGTTAGGGTTTTTTTAGGTTTTGGTTTTAAGTTAGGGTCTCCACACCACCGCCGCATGCACATTCCAGCGGGAGAACCATTGAGCTTGCTTGTCCTTCCAGCAGGCTTTGAGGCGCGGTGGGTCCATTGCCACAGCCAAAGCAAGTTTTGGCAAGCGTGCATCACCCATACCAACTACCTTTTGAAAGTAAATGATATTGTGGTCAATTGCGCCCCTATGTAGGGGCAAGCAACTTGTCTCCTGCAGCAGGATCTGGTATGGAACAGTGGACTTAACCCCAAGTGTTCGGGACAAGAAGAACTTTTGTACATGTTTTAGGTCATTCTAGGTGGCGAGAGATATGACCGGACCCCATACCTCCATCCCATATAGAAGAACAAGCTCGACCAAGGTCCTAAACAGATGTGCCTAGTGACCCCAAGCATATAACTCTTGTTCTGCATGGCATACAATGCTTTCTAGCCAGCTGTGGCGCGTAACCTGATCGAGGCATCCCAATGTGTGGTAATAGAAAACTCAATTCCCAATTACTTGTAGAACGGACACACTTCCACAGTCTGCCTCTGGTAGGTGAAAGGGAGCGCTTGGATGACGGGAGGATGAAACTAGCAGCACTCTAGTTTTGGCCAAGTTAACCCGCATGCCAGTTAACCGGCAAAAAGTGTCCAAAGCATCCAAGTGACTTTGCATGTCTTATGCGGTGTAGGTCAGGAGGTCAAACTCGTCTCCATATACGAGTTGTCGAACTATGTGGTGCATGAGATCAGCGCCCTCCCTGCCATGTTCAGCAAGCCATGCTTCTAACTGATCAATACACAAACCAAAGAGCGTCGGGGAGAGGGGATAGCCATGGCGCACTCCAATACTACTGATGATTGGTTGTCCTGATGGTACCATACACGCTGAGCATGTCTCATACAACCTGTATATGGCATTTTGCAAATCAATTGGGGTTCCTAGCTGCCTCAGTTTGTCCCACAACTTGTCCCTAGACACTGTGTCAAAAGCCGTTGCGAAATCCACAAAGCAACAATACAGGTCTTGTCGGCGGTTAATTTCATACATGTATTATACTGTTTTAGGAGATACAAAAGGGGCTCTCGCTGCTCTACGTCAACCCCCGTGTGAATATGCACCCAAACTAAAAGGGGTTTTAGGGGGGAACTTAATTTAGAATTGTTGGATGTAATGGTTTGTGTTATGTGAAAAAAACATTTGGGCCCCTTCAGGGCCATACAAAGAAAACACGAAGATTAAAAGCCATGAGAAGAGCTTATGAAAAGTCAAGTAAAGCATAGGTGTTTTTATGTATCAAAACTAAGAGAATGCCACCATGTGATCAATAATATCGAATACACAATCTATTATGGGATGGGATTTGAACCCATCATGTCCTTGAACAAATTATCCTTGGAACACAATGATAGAAATGCTCAAAAGAGGCTATTGGTTCAATTGCAACGGTACGTATATCTGCATCTATAATTGTAACATGTATTGGGCTACGATGATAGTCAGTTGAATTGGATGATGTAGAGGCAAACAGATTCTGAGGAAAGCACGAACTCCATTGCAAAAACTAGGCAGAACGCTCAAGCTGCAACCAAGCAAGAATATGCTTTATATGAAGTTCTTCAACATAGCAAAATTGGTTTCCTGGAAGTAGATGTGTGTATATTCTCAATTCTGCATGTATTCCCAATTTTGCCCTTCTGTGCATCATCTGAATATGCACATGCATACACATGCATATGCACACACATGCACATGTGCATGTATACACATGCACAGCGTTCATGCATGAACACATGCAGAGAAAGACAACAACCCTCGGATTGTTTCAGCCAATGAAAATCAACGGCCCATAAAGGATGCACTCTAGAAATACTATTTAGTACGCCTCAACAAATACAACAACAAAATCATAAAAAAACCATGTGAAAAAACGTATAAAAATCTAAAAGTAATCTCCTGTTATTGTGCTAGATATTATCTCCCGTGAGCATGCAATACGACAATGTAGAAATAAATTCATCAATGTTGACGGAACTCAACTTTCAAGCAAAAAACTTGAAATCGTTGTCACTAAGTGATTTCGCACGTCCTTTTCGGTCATTTTAAACTAGTGCACGGAAAAAGTGGGACTCGGATGAGACCCACTTTAACCAGATACGACTTTTACATGTTATTATGCAATCCTGCTCATACTCCACATCAATTTGGAACCATCATTTTGCCCACAAACCAGGATTTTTTTCTTATTTGATATCATTTTCTTAGCAACATTGAATATTGTTGGCACCTTCGAATTTGCAACCACTTCAACTCGTCTAGACTTGGCATTTCCTGTTTGCATTGATCCTAGAAACACTCACTGCTCGACTCTTGAACGTTGTCTTGGATATATTCAAGGTACACTTCTCATGCAATCCGTATCCATTATCTACAATGATGGTAACACGAAAATCATTGCATATTCAGTGTCATATTGGACAGGAAGTCACCATAACAAAAAATCCACTTCTAGTCATGTTTTCACTCTAGCTGGAGGTCCTATTAGTTGGAGCAATTCAAAACAAAATTGTGTTGCTCAGTTAACCACTGAGGTAAAGTAGATAGTTCTTGCACATGTCGAAAATAAAGCTATTTCATTTCAAAGGTTGGCCCACTTCAGCCATGTACAGTGGTGGGGGGCAGGACCCATCTGGGTGTGTTGTATATTGTCCCATAAACTACAGCTTCAGAGTTTTTCTAGGCAGCATCCAACTGGGCGTGACAACACACCATACTGCATTGCTCGGTTGGCTCGAGACCTGACATTGCTAGAATTAGTACGTTACCACTGGAGCACGGCGATAAAGCACATCGACATTTCTAAACCATTAAGTTATGCGACTGTAAAAAGGTTCGGAATCCTGGATAAAGTTTCGAAATGCTGGGTAGAACTCTGGAACAACGGATAAATTTTTTGGAACCGCCGCCGTAGAAGTTCGTCGCAGAGCAAGAGTTTTTTAGTAACATTCTTGTTTTGAATGCACGACACTATTGGATCAGAAGGCAGAATGCTTAACTGACTTTTTACGTTTTGTTTGTAGTTCTTCAAATTTTCTGTTATGTTTATTCCCTCCTATAAAAGAAGGGTTTCCTTGATTTGATCAATCAAGCTTTCTAATGTTTATCCATGTCTGTTTGTGTTATCGGTTCGTGTTTCCAAATTCATTTTAGGGTTCTTGCTTATTTGCACCTTGGGGTCTCCCAATTTCCATGACGTCTTTTGTGTCACAGGGCAGCAAGCCAAAGAACAAAAATTAACACAACTAGAGGAATGATATAAATTCTTGAACATTTGAGGCAAATACAAACTAAGCAGCCATTTTTCTCCTCAAAGAATCATCCAGTTCCAGATTGTATTAAATGTCAGTAAGATGCCATATACACTCCAAAATAGTAGTAGTGATCTGTTATGCTATTTCCAGCCACTGAGCTGCAGAAGTAGTATAAATCAATACGCATGATAAAACACAGCTATCACAAATGCGTTTCAGATGCTAACTATGTGCATATTCTGATATGAGAGGGATAACACCCTGGAACGAGCGTGTTATGCCCTATTATAACAATCGAGGGCGAAGGCCTGAGATTGTTACAGTAGGGCATAAAACACCCGAGTTCTAGGGTGTTATCCTCCTTAACAAACTAGGCCCGAGAGTTTTATGGAGGAATTATGATGGTTTTATGGTGATCTCATAACAAGCTAAGTGTTTATGGCCATTTGGCAGAACAAACTAGGTGTTTATGGGCCCTCAGACATGTTACTGGTGGGTAACACCACTGCAACCAACGGCTGAGATTCGATCTTAGCTATAAAACTTGGGGGCCAGTTTGTTAAGGAGTCGGTCTACAGAGTCTATGATATACTCTGATAGGCAATACCCTGATATGCAGTTGATCTACAGAGTCTATGGCAACATGGGACAAATAACATGTGTGCATGAGCGTAATATAACAAGTAGTCTCCAAAGTCATTATAGAATCCTACCTACTACATGTTGGATCTTCACCAGAGCCATCACAAACACGTTCATACTCAAAATATAAAAGACCAACTGCAACACCTGTAATCCAAACCTGCATTCCCAGTGACAAACATGAGTTTGCTGACAAAAATCTTGCAAATGCAGAAAGGAAAATGGTCAAGAACTGGATCTTTAAGTGGGTCCTCAAGCTTGCCCACAAGAATGACAAAGTCAAACCAACTATTATGCAAAATAAATGGCCAGCTCTTTCCACCCGACTCCTATTTCTCCCCCATTTATTTCCCCTTCTATCACAGCCTAAAATAACAAAATAAAAAATGAAGCAAGGCTGGCAGGACAATGTAAAGATGGCCTTCTCTAATGTTATCTCATTTAAGCCATCTTGCTTAACATCTCCAACATGTCCAGGCTCTACACTGTTGAATGCCCATTATCTGAGATGCATTGCAGTTTGGGATACTGGCCACACGTCCTACTGGCGTTTATTAGTAACTTGTTGCCAGACCAATCGCAACGCAAATGCCAAAAAAATTGCTCAATGAGGCAGCCTGTAAGGGATTTGGCATGACAATGATTATGCCTCCACTCGCTCTTGCTGGTAACATCACTGCATCATTACCACACCTCTAAGTTGAACTTCTCAGAATGGTGTTTTGTCTCAGAATATGCGTTGTCTCAAAATCAGGCTTCCAGCATAACTTACAATGGAGAAATTCATATTTCCACCTTTGACAAGCATTTATGACATTGCAATTCTGCATTAATAAGCTGCAGATATATCATACCTCTGAATGAGAAGAATGTCCTTTATTTGCATGCACTGTTCAACCTACTTTCAAAAAGTAATATAGTGCAATAATATAGTGCTGAAGAAATACCTCTCTTGCAAAATGATGGTATGTCCGAGGTGCCAAAAGTGGCAAGTACGGCGGTATGTGCGGAACCAGATCATGGCCATGCGTTACCCTTGTCGTTCTTGGTACGAGGACGTTGAAAAAACCTGCAAAAGTTGGGTTTCCTACTCGTGGTTGACCAAATGTAACTAGCTGAGTATCTTCTAACCCATAGTTGATCTGCAAATGCCAGAACATATTTAAACATCATACAATAGCGTAGCACCAGAGAATATGTGAATTTACTTATGTATCACATATGCATAATACTCTAGAAGCCTATCAGACTTCAATATGCTCAGATGATGGAACTGGTTAGATCTACAAGGTACTGCCCTTCTCTTTCACAGACCAACACCCAAACTAACATATTTTTTGAAGAGATAGATTGATTAATTACGTCTTTTGAGGATATATCAAACCTATAAGATGGAAAACAAAGCTGTACAATGTTTTAGCTACTTCAGAATGATGATAATGAAAAAAGTATAAGAAACAATGATGGAAATGGATAATGAACAAAACATACAACAAGATCAAGCGCACAAAATGAGGCTATGGCTCCACCCATTGAATGACCAGTGACAATAATGGTCAAATTCCGCTCTTTCAGAATATTTTCCACAGCTGCAGTTATCCTAGGACGCAAAGTTGTATTATGGTATGAGTGATAAAACCCACTATGCACCTGCAAAGTAACAATAGTGTGATAAATAACATACTAATAGGTTAAGCATGCAAGGTCTCGGAAAAACTGTACCAGCGCACCACTGAGACCAGGATATTTGAACTCAAGCTCAGCGAAGTACAAATCCGTCATCCAATTTTGGATGCTGCAATATCATGAAAGTTAACGCGGCTGTCAATTATTAGGCAAATGGCATAACATTAGGAGCAACGAAGATTTTCCTTAAGTTACACTATCATAATACAATTCAATTATTTCTAAGTTGCCTTCCTTTGGATGTGAAGCCACTCCTCTCAATATATCTTTTCAGTAAAAGAGTTGGGAGTCTACCTCTTTTCCAATGTACCCCGGAAAGCAATAACTATTGCATTCAAGTCCTCTGCAATTCCAACAAAAGCCTGCATAATTATTCTTTAAATGAGGAAAGATGTTGTCCCAAATACCCTTGCTACACTGTTTTAATATCACCAATCAGAGCATTTTCAACATCACTCCTACACCAATTCCCGCTCTGTGAACGATGTAGCATTTATGAAAAACTTAATTCATGGCCATGGCATCATTCTCTTATCAATTTGCTCTCAGTGTGCAAGCAGAGGACAAATATTTCCCATCTTGTGGAAGCATAGTTGGCAATAGAATTCTAACTTCATGTCATCTGGTATGCATGAATCAACTGTTATAAATATGGATGTTTGACCTTTGTAAAAATGCAGAATTCAAACAGCCAAAAATATTCCCAGTGTTAAACAGCATATCATGTTAAAAAATTCGCGTCAAAAGAAAAAATCACATCCAGATAAATTGATGATTTCATACTCAATAAATGTAGAGCTAGAGCTAGAGCACCCAGAACCCTTCTACAAGGTCATGTGCTATTTAAATAAGTTAGAAGCAGTTTAGAATGGATCATGGACCCGAAGTTCAGAATGGACCATGGACCATGTTTTAGCACTCTTTGAGAGGAGTGGTAATGTAATGTTGCCATCTGAGCAAGCTCCATCTAAATATCATTGATGGACAGAACCAGGAACCACATTGGGAAAGAAGACAGGCACAACACTTCTAAAGCAAAATTATGATGCACCGCAACTCATGCGAGCACCTGAGATGGTGTGTTGCAAAAGATATTATTATTAGCTGATGACTGATGACTCTTCTAAAATATAAGACCAGATACTTTTACGTCATTTTTATACATATACCTGTAGCCAGTTCTTGACATCCACAATGAGTTCGACCATTTTGAAACCCTAGAAGAATTTATCAATCTATAAGCTTATTGAATTAAAGACTATATTACAACAAGGACACTTGTACCTCCGTTAAGTCATGGCATCGAGAACAATTCCAAGCAAGCAACGAATTTGCATCCTCTAGATAAACCTGTGAGTATGATTCTTTAATAATTATAGATGAAATGAGTAAATCCTATCCTTCTAAAGCTTTGTAAGAGCTTCTGTATCAAAAGAGAACGTCGTTGGCCTAAAACGAGGCGTAAATGGTTTGCAACAGAAAAAATGAAACATCTTAAAAGTGCATTATCAAAGCTTCTTCCTTTATTCTGTATTTCTTTATGGCTTTTGATCATAAGTCGTTTAGTTAAAAAGCTGCACATCCATGTCAAGAAAGAACATTATCATTAACTGATTCTTTCGGAAGTATACAATTTCAAGATCAACCAATTCTTCCTTGTACAGCAAAAAAAAAATCTAAAGCATTCAACATAAAAAACATAATCAGCATACCACTGCAGCGTACTCCGCTAGTGTTCTGGCAAGCATCGGGTCATAAACATACTGATGCACTTTTGGCGTGTCCAATCCTATTTGGCAGAAAGTCAGGTTATAAGAAGCTATACAGAGTACAATGATGTAAAAAGATTTATGGTGTTTGGTTGCTAATGTGTTGCAGGAAATATCTGTTGACATACAAACTAGAACTACAGAATACCATTTCTCGTAAAGAAAGGTTGGCCTTGTTAAATATGTGAATACAGAGGCAGAAACCATGTAAGCTATTCACAAATCCAACAAGACAGTTTAGGACTATAACACCTCCAAATAAAACTCCTAATTTGATTTAATGGCCTTAGCATACTACATATGGAAACAGAAAAATTACTTCTAACGAGATTATTTTTTTGTGCAGTGCAAGTATAGAAAACAAAAAACTAAAATATTTACCTAGAATATCCTGCCCATTAGCTAGAAGTAGCAAACTGATTGAGCAAGAAAATAAAATACACTTTTCTCCAATATTCGATGTGCCCATTCTCTGTCAGTCCAGCTCCCTGGCATAGAAATGGGACGAAATTCAGTTATATTTGATGAACTTTACGTGTCCTGAGAAAGGAAAGACGTGACGTGATTGTTGTGCGAAAAACTAAAACACATACCATGGAAGGATTACCAATCCATTTGACACAAGCCAAACCACGTAGCAACAAAGCGGGCCCTGCGGCATAACTTGTGTAAAATCCATCACGAAAGCTCAATACTCTGCTTCCCTAATTTAAATGATATTCATGTTAAAACTTGCAAAATTCAACAAACAAAGAGAAATGCTAAAGAATTAAGAACATCATACCAAACACTCGGAATTATAAAGGAGGAGTTGAATTTCCATTACAGCGCGGTCTGTCGTAGATGACATCACGATATTCCACGTTAGCCCAAAAAAAATCTTCCATGTTGCTCAAATTATATCAGGTAATGTGTGACGTATTTTATAATACAAGTCATCATCATATACCTTATCTTGTATGACGCTACGTTGTTTTCTTCCATTACATCCTATGCATGTCGATTGTTATGGAATAACATACGTGCAGTAAATATTGTTTAATAACATGCTGAACAAACTAGCATACGTGCAGTAATATTGTCATGCTGAAACTAGTAGATAGATAAATAAATGACATCATTTAGTCATGGGTCCATTCAATTCAATTCCACTGGAATCCTTTTGAAAAGCATTTTTTTTTTTGGGAGGTGGGCCAATATATGGGGTTAATGGTTTGGAGTGCCGAGATTGGTTTGGAGGGCTGCTTTGACGGTTGAGGCTGATTTGTGGAGCTGCGTTAGTCAGCGTGAGATGAGGGCTTGCTTGTTGTCCATTTGCGTGAGCCTTCATTAGGATGCAATCCGACCATGTAGTAGTAGAAAGATCGGTCCTGAATTGTAAGGAAGCCTTGACGAAAGTGACTTTTCTGGAGGATGACAACTAGATTCATAAGATATCTACAACATCTTTATAGTCTGCTCTGGTCTCCATGGACGATAAAAAATCCTCCTCCTCCTCCTTATGGTGAGCTTCCGAACTGCATCACATTTTCTTCTGTGAACTCTAAGTCAGCAAGTTCCAACAAGTACTAATTTAATGGTCTGTTGGGGCCTTTGCAAATGGATACATGCCGAAGGTTGCTGCATTTAGCAAGGATACAGCAGAGTCTGAACATGTGAGTTTTGAGCTATGCGTTTGGCTGTTTCTTAGTTTGCATTATTAGTTCGTTCAAACATCATTATGGCTCTAGAACGGTTCTACTTAACCATATTCGTTGAATTTGAATATGTAACGTTTAGGTAATGGACAAAATTTCAAACATCTGAAGCTCATAAGGTTACGTGCGGTGAATGTAGATTCGCATCTTTTTGGCTGGCACAAGCTACATAAAGGTGACGTGGATTACCTCTAGTTCTGACACTTCAACAGTGAGCTATGGAACAGCTTCAAGCTCATATCCATTCTTTGCACAAGAACAAAGCAAGCGCTATTGATATGTACAAATCTAAACTTATTCATGATGCTAAAATGAGGCCTTTGCAAGCTAATACCATGTATTTTTACAAAGTAGGTGGTACAAGCTTCGAACTAGGTTCCAGGACACTGCCAGCTTTAAGTCCCGAGGTTCCCATCTCTTTTTGCAGTGCTAGGTGAGCCCAAATCTCACTCTGAAGGCAAAGTTTTATATACTTCTACTTTAGACTAAAGTTGCTCTGTGTTGCTACTTATACTTGTTCACAGGAGATTTGCATTACGACGGATTTGGGATCTCAAAATGGCCCAAATCTCGGATGCTAGAATTCCACGTCATATTTGTCGCAGCCAATGAGGTCTGCTCATTTTTTACCAAAGTCAGTATTAGTTGGCAAGTAGAAGAAGGAGCAGGCTTACTTGGCATCCACATGGCGGATTCTTATAGGAGATGTTTGCGCATTCATTGCGAGGACATTAATGGCCCGCATTTTTCGGACGTCATATCGCAGACCAAAATACTGGCTACTCTGTCCACCTACTGTGCACATGCCCACATGCACCCACCATCTTATCAAATTTTGGCGCCAAGATTTCTA
>JAANSK020280658.1:0-11027 GCA_011763485.2 Isoetes engelmannii | reverse complement strand
CTTTAATATGGCCTATAATAAGCGTATACGGCGCGATTTTGGACCAGACATAATCCCAATTTAATTGAATGATGGTTCATCCACCCTGCACCCACATCTGCAATTATCATCTCCCATAGCTCGGTTTATCACTACCATAGCTCGATTTATCACATGTTCGGCATTCCAGAGTTGGAATATCAGCACCTGCCTGGATTCTCAACATCCAAGGCTGAATTCAAAGCACACAAAGATGACACCGTCTGTTTCCGCCGCTATTTGGTGAATGTTATGCCCTGATCACTGGGCTTCAATCAGTGGTGGATATCGATTGGATTCGATGCCGGTTAAGGCTAGAAGAGATTTTTATCTATAGAAAACAAACATTCTCTTGCAGCCCTTTCCAAAAATATGTGGGAAAATCAGAGTATAGGTTAGACCGATTTTCCTGTAAAACTTCATCCGCCTTTCATAAAATCATGCGCATGTAACATTGGAGAATCTGAGCCGTTCAACTTTGATGACTACATCTGGTCCGTAAGAATTCTTTTTTGCCCTAATCTTCTTCTCCCTCTTATTTTCTGTTCATTTCTCATGGCATGATGCGGCAGCTATGGCGGTGACCAGATTCGTAGTCGATTTGCATGTGGAGACGGTGATTATACGAGTGTAAAGGCAAAGCCTTCTGCTGCTTTGTTCATGTTCTGCTTGATGCGGAATAGGCAAAGTCTTCTGCTCTTTGCTTTGTTCATGTTCTGCTTGATGCGGAATGCTTTCTGCAGTTTGCTTGGTTTGATTTTCTGCAGATCTCTTGCAGTTATGGCCATGGCGACAGATTAGAAAATATGTCGATGCTGCTATATTGCGATTTCATGGCTAAATGATGGGGCATATCTGTAAAAGTACTGTGGAGTGCCAAGTTTTATTTGATTCTTCTTGGTTAACTGAGCATGGTTTGTCTAAAGTTACAGGCAAGAAGCCGAACCTGCTACTTCCTGTAAGGACACAAGATAGACTGAATTTATTTTGTCACCTGTTTAGTGATACACTTATGAACGTATGGTCTGTTTTATAGTGGAAATTGATAGATTGTGGAGGAAATTGATGATGCAGAAAAACCCTATTTATTTTCTAGCTAGCATTGAGCATAAATCTTCATAATGCCTTTTAAAAGTTGTGTCTGGTTTCTTCATCCTGCGTTTGTAATAAATTGAAATTCTAGGTGTAAAAGTTTGAACTATAACATGCAGTAGTGAGGAGCAGATTTGATTTGATTTTACATTCCAGGTAAGTATTGGTGAGAATTAAGTAGGGATTATAGTAGGTGTTCTCCAAACTTTCTGGCCATGGCATATCTGATTAGCTGCATTTTATGAGACAGAGCTTGTTGCTGATGCCTTTGGTTTAGTTCTTGCAGGAATACAAACAAGTCCAAATGCTCATTTATTTGCACAATTTCTAGAATTAGCAAGACTTGGTGGATATGGAAAGCTCTCTGATGGAGATGTTGATCGGAGAACATTTAATGGGGACTCTTTATACATGATCTAAGTTGCATGTCTGGTTAATGCTTTGTTTCTCTAAAATTTTGATCTGAGATTTTGCAACAAAGCTCATTGTTTATGCGTTTGATTTAGTTCTTGTAGAAATACAATAAAACCCCGATGCTCATTTCTTGTTTAGTTCTGTCTAAACGAAATGGAAATACGAGGGTTCAAATCTCTCGTCACTTTATATGTTTGAAATAGGAGGGTTCAAATCCCTCGTCACTTTATATGTTTGATGTTTGATGCTAGTTTATACATGGTGGTTTACATTTGAACCAAATTAGAAAACCTAAATGAAAAACCCTAGTGACACAAGCCTAAATGAAAAACCCTAGTGTCACAAGCAAATAATAGACTCCCGATTTGGGTCAGGATCCCAAGATTGGAAACCTCCCCTATTTTCTTCAGATGGAAACCTCTCCAGCTTTCAGCCAAGCCTGGGGAGGTTTCCACAAGATATTAAAAATTATAATATTTTAATAATATTTTTTCTTGATCTACGAGCAACTCCATTCATGATTAACCCAAATTTAATGTAGGCGGCCAGATTTTCTTTCTTTCTTTTTCGTACTTTCTATTTTCGTTGTATGCTGCCCTTTTTCAGTTCTATTCTATTCTTGAAGCGATACGATTTCTGAAGCAGCATCCTTCTGGCGATTTAAGATTTAGGCTCTTGATTCAACCACAAGCGATGAAACAGGGTTCAAATTTGAAGTGGTTTAAAGAATCTTGGAAGCAACTGGTTTGGAGCGTTATAGAGTCGTTTGAAGCGTGCTAGCAGAATCGGATTTGAGGCAGTTACAGTGACGGATTTTGAAGCATTGAGGGGTGCACGCGCAGCGGTCTGTGATTGTGCATACGAACCTTTAAGCTTCACTGGCACAAGGTTGTCTAGAGAACCTAGGAGTCTGACATCTCGGCGGACATCCGTAATGATATGCTCTAGCTCATCCGTGTCTGCCACTTGCACTCGTGGGATGGACATGATTTTTAACTAATTGCACCATCAAAGTGTATGATGCTTTAGTGAAAATATAGCCAGCAGTTGTTGCTTCATCTATATCCTGGTGCTTGGCGTTTTGAGCAGTTTTATTGTAATATTGGTATAATCTAACTCAAGAACTGCAAGTAAATGAGCTATGGGTTATCTTTCCAAAACATGTTAATCATAATGGTGGTTTTGAATTGAAATCAATTGATACTATATATATATATTAGAAAGAGAATATATAACATATATATATATATTTTGCCATCCTATTATAATTAGGAATAGAACATATCACAATAATACTTGCTTAATAAGCAACAGTACAACATCAAAAGAAAGGCTACAATATGATACTTATGGAGATCTAATTTCATTGGTATTCGACGTCAAAGCCCTTGAAGATGATCTTCCCGCCACCATTTCTTGGAACCAAGGTAATGTCGAAGCTTTCCCCAGCTTTAATTCCAAGATCCTGCAATGTCTCACCAATCCCTAGCCTCACGGTGGTGGTCCTTACCATATCCTCACTTCCTTTCTTCATATGGGGGATGTGCACGTAACTACCTGCATATTCTATGATGTCCAATGAGGTTGACGAATCAGCTCCAGGCAAGTTGATAAAAACATCAAATCCAATTAGCTCGTGCATAGCGAATTCAACACCCTGTATCAGAAGAACCACCTCAGATCCATGTGATCCATGTGCCATGGCCATGTTGGTATTGGAAGCAAAGGATGCAACTTTGGCGAGTGGATACTTGACTTTCGAGCTGAAAGGGGAGTCTAGCTTCTGAGACTTACCAGCTTTAATGTTGCCAAATTCAGGGATCACAACCTTCTTACCCTTGAGCTTGGATACTCCAGTAGAATCGGCGCCAGAGGTGGTGGACTTACCATTTAACCAGGTGACAGGCATGTTCTGATAAGTATACCCAAGCTTACTTACATCCAAAGAATCTCGAACATTGACTTTGACGGGGTCACCATTTTCATCAAAAAAGACAAAGGCAGCATCAAGCCAGTCGGTGTCGGTAAACTCTTGGCGGTTAAGGACGGTCTTCCAGATCCACCAGACGCGGTCAACGTTAGCGTGGTGGGCGAAGAAGATGGGGTCAATGGCTGCAGAATAGAGGGCGCCCATGTCTGTGAAGGGAGGATCGTTACCGCCGGACCAGATATGGACGAATCCGTGAGCATTAGTCTCCAAGCTACCTCCATTTGCGCTGGCCGGATCTGGATCCTCGGCCCGGTATGGCTCTCCCATGAAAAGCCTTGCAGTCTTACCTCCGCTCACAACCTGCTGATACATAACTGCATCGTTGGATCTGCGCAACGTAGCCAAATCATTCTGCCTCTCCGGGCTCCCCGGGAACCAAGTTAGATCGGCTATGGCGGGAGGCTGGTGCAGCGTATTTCGCTTCGCATCATACAGCGACGCTGTGCTTGTGTACATGAGTGGCATCGTGTTGGGCAGCGGTGAATCATCGGTTTGATTATCCCAGTTCCAATACGGAAGCCGGAAATCATCATCGTCCAGAAGCTTCTGGAGAATCCGTTCGTGGAAATACAAATACCACCGATGCCAGGGAAGAAAAATCCAGCTGTTATGGACGTTGAAGGGATTCTGGGTTCCGGGTTGGACCAATCTGCCGTCGCAGAAGACGCAGTGGATATAAGCCTGGTTGATCTGCTTGCGGGGGTCGGAATCAGGAAGATTTCGCAGCAGGGTGTAGGCCCGGCTATATTTTTCTATGTATTCGGCATCTGCGAGATGGGCAGCGGGGCGCTTCCGCACCTTCAGATTGGCTGGAAGGACGTAATCCTTCACTGCTTTATTTGTATTGGGGAGGCAGCAATTCAGATCCGAATCGCTGCTGGTTGTTTGGCAGGCGGTCAGATCCGGTGGCTGCACTGGGGATGCAAAAGCCCATGGATTATTCAGCACAAACGGAAGGCTTGCTGCGCCCATTGACGAGCCCAGCAGAATCTCCCTTCTCTTCATCGCTTCATAATCGTAGCTGCTTCTACAGATCAGAGAATTGCTGCATTGCCTCTTCCCTTCTGAAGCTTTGGCTATGGCCAAGGATTGAACTCCTGCAATGTTTTTGGAGAAGCCAATCTGTGCTAGCGGCGGAGAAACAGAGACCGATAACAATCTGGCCTCCATTGTTTTCCTCTTGAATTCACAATGAAACCATTCCTCATTTTATAGGTGTGCAGGCACCCCTGCACGTTCTCTTTTATATAACAGTTTTAAAATAAATCGATATCTTCTGGTCTCCTAGCCTCTTCTTATCTAATCCGATTGGGACGTTAAAAAACTTCTTCTTCTTCTTTAAGACTATCCCGCTCCACATTTCTTTCATGTCTAATTAGCTCCACATTTCATTCATATATGCCATGGGGTATATCGTGAAAAGTACTCTTTATCTGTCTATTTATTTTTGTATTAATTGATTGATGACTTTATAGATCGTATCTTAAGATTTAATTTATTGCTTCTAACTTATTTTCCCTTTGAACCCCATACCTGTACCTAAGACTTTATTTTATTGCTTGTAACGTGTTTCCCCTTTGCACATGGTCGTGTTAATATATCTTATACTAATCTTATATATATTTCCATTAACTTGTCAGTATAGTCGCCATAACTATAACACATGTAGCCGAGTTGACATTTCGTCATAAACAGTCTGGCATCTTTGGATATCCACCTTATCACTTGTATCACACTTTTAGTTACATCAATAGGCTTCAATCGGTGCATTAAGAATATACTATATACTCCTACAACATGCCTTGGAGTAACAACTTGGTTATTGTTACCAATTTAAAAGGAAGGATATATTTAGCAGAAATTAGAATATAATAAGGTTGCTTGTAAGGTTCAAAGTTCATCTTGGATTGATAAAAGAAATGGGCTTGCCTCTTTGATAGTGTCTATTGAGTCTCAATAGCTATAGTTTCGGAAGGGGGCAGTTTGCACTTGGTTTTGGCGACTTAGTAAAACGGTCGACTTGGAAGCGGTTTGCCCACTCAGTTTTGGCTACTCCACGGGGTTGCTCTAGCCTTTTGTGCACCTTAGTACTTTGGATCGTTTGCCACTTCAATAGCTATAGTTTTTTATGTTGACGAGAAAAAAAAGAGACCTTTTGAAATTTCAGTCTCAAACAACATGTTCTTGCATCGCAAAAAACTAAGTCGACTTGCTGTCGTCCCCTGCTAAGGGGAGCCGCCACCAATCTCGCTAAAATGATACACATGTGAACATCCTTGTTGCATGTTCTAGTGCAAGGGCCTTGGCACATGGGAATATGATTCACGCACACTTCATAATAGAAATACAATCATCAAGTATTTTCGTTAAGAATTCTCCTTTTTATATACGTAAATTGTGGCATCCATTCCCAACTCTTACAACTATGTTTATATGCGTAATGCATGATTAGGTGCAATTACTCCATAATTACATACAAATTGGACTAAATCAATCATGTTTATGGCGTTTGTTCGGAGCTTTAACGTGCAACGTTGATTTGGCGGATATTCCCAGCATTATTCCAGATCTACCATTGTCCCTTTTTTGACAAGAATGTAAATGACGAGTTTCAAAGGTTCTCCTACGACCATTGGACTGCCATCCAATTAATTTAACCCAGCAACCATTGAACAACCCCCTGCAGTGCGACAATCAAAACAGGCCTTCGAAGCCCTTCGAGTGGAGTGAACTTGCCGTGCCTATGGCAGTCATCGCCTCCTTCCAGTTCTGCCACCTCCTGCTGCGACACCAGGTGCATAGAACAAATACATCAATCAAACCAAAAACACAAAACCAAGACAGAAACAGAGGCTGCCGGAATAAGCGACACCGCCACAGATCAGCCCCTGAACACACCGTGAAGGGATCCGATTTAAAACTGCGGAGGGATTTCCGAAACAGATTAACGGCCTTGAACATGGCACGGCATCATAAATTGACTCCGCTCCACCGTTACTACAAAAACAGCGATTCTAAACCATGCACCTCCGCTGCATGGCAACCTCGGTCCCTCTGCAGAAGGCAAGAATCTATCAAGGGCTGGAGGAATCGAACCTCCAGGCCCACAAGGCCTCACCAGAGCCCGAGCAAGCAAACTCCAGAGGCCTCAAGCCCGTGGCAGCAACCTGTGCGACTCCACTGCTCTGCATAAAACTGAGAAATAATCCCCAAATAGAAAGGACCATGCTTTCTTATCCACAGACTATAAATCCGGATTCTGTTCCTCTGACCACACATCGAAAAAGCAATTCGGCCTACACGTATTTAGGAATTCGGGGAGCAAGCTGCTCAAACATGGCAAGAAGTACGGTTTTCAATACAATACAGCCCAATAACCATTGCCAAAACCTTACCGAGATGTACGAAAACCAATACAAAATGAAATTATGAGAGTTACATGTAAATTATAACATGAAATGATTTTATGTAATATGTTAGTTGTAAGCTACTCTATTCATTGTAAGTGCACCCAAACTATGCATTACGCTTGGTAATTGCCCACCACTCGTTGGCCACCTCGTGGTTTTACAGGGCATAAAACCCCGTTGCCCATCAATTACCTAGTACTTAATGAACCCTCTTCCATACAATACAACTCATGGTTATGAATTCCGCCATAGTTTTGGCCTGCTAGCTAGTTTTGGCACAAAAACAACACAAATGCATAGCAACAACTGGAATATAGACTATCATGCATTTTAGGGAACGAAAAAACCACTAAATTCATAGAAATATTAAGGCTTCATCTTGAAAGGAACATTAATTCATTCTGCTTCCATTTCACTTGCAACTGCTGCAACAAGATCTAGAAAGGCAGTAAAATGTAACCAAGTTCTACAAAGCAATGCCGTAAGTAACAAAGTCGAAAGCCCGTTGATCTATCTGGACAGGTCCAGCAATTCTGATTCTCCACGCACATGTCGAGCAGGAAATTCAAAAAGAAGAACAGTCAGATTTCTGCAGAGTTTAAAGAAAGATTGAATTTCTAGAATTTTTAGAATTTCAAAGGCCGTTGGATTGGGAAATAAATAAGGGATCGGACCACAAGTTATAGAAATTGCAGATGTGTATAGACAGTCTAGAATTTTAGGAATTCTTGCACCTATCTTTAGGCAAGCCTGCTAATAACCCTTAAATAAATGCTTGTCCAGCAATATTTGTTGCTGGTCCTTGTCGAGCAATATTTGTTACTGGTCCTTTGAACCACTTTCTTACGTTGAGCAGCCAACTTCCTACCACTAGTATTAGGACTCCTCCAACAGCAACGGGAGCATAATTGAGGGATTCCTTGATCACAGGATATGCAACAGGTAAACAAAAGATCATAGTGATGGTTCCCACCCATAACACAGATATCCAGCCAATGAAAATACTGAAGGGAGCCAGATTCACAGGTCCTGGTATGAAATTCTTCCGCCCAAGTGTAATACGAAAGAAGATCGGAGACGCATAGGCTATGTACAAACCAATTGTTGCAATTGACACCATTGCTTGGAAGGCAACTTCGCTGCCCAAGTACTGTGCAATGTCGAGTAGTAAACAACTTAGATAAAAAGTGTAGCTGTACTTTAGATATCAATCCATAAAGAGTATCTATAACTTACTGGAAGAGCCATGCAGAATGATACAAAAACGGACAGCCACACTGCATTCAAAGGAACTTCCCATTTGTTTACCATATGCCATAAACTGGACAATGGCATTGCACCATCTCTTGAGAAAGCATAGGTCATTCTGCAGTATGGTAATTGTAAACAGCCGCCAACAAGAAACATGTTTAAGTGGCTTAGAGCTGGAACAAAGTATTAAATAAGATTGCAACATTTACTCAGCAAATTCATATAAAATTACCTTGAATTACTTGTAATGGCGCTCATACCACAAAAGAAAATTGCTATTGCAATAACCATTAAGCAAAGAATCCCACCAGTCCCACTGCCAAATCTAATTTTAAATGCATCATAAAATATCTGGGCCACGGCATAACCCTTAGCATCATTTGCAGGGTCTAACAAATATGGAATATCAGTGACTGCAAATGTGATCCCAAGTAGGTAGCCCAAACCCACAATAATGGAAATGACAACCGCCATTAATATACCATAAGCACCATTCTTGTCGGCAGACTTTGTCTCTTCAGACTGCAAAGAAAGAACTGAATTTATAAACGATACCTGGATCTCTATCTGTAAAGTCACGAATTGATTTGAAAAACTGTGGCATGATTTGGAAACTCAGATTTAAATTGTTTATAAGGTCTGATTGACAAACATGCAATGGCTGCAAATTTCAAGCTTGAATAGTTGTGTGTCAACCAACTGAACCAGTTTAAACATAATAGCAGGATAGTGTAATATAGTTTAACATGGTAGGCAACAGGTGGAGAGAAGTCTACTCAGTCCTTAGATTTATCCCAACTGCCTCACTTCATAACTCAGTTAAAGTTCTCTAGGCATGCCCTTATTTGTAAAGTCAATAGTAGCTTACCATATGTGCAGAAGCATCATAACCCAGTAGTGTATACTGGCTCATCAACAGTCCAATAAGAAATATGTATAACTTGTTATGGAGACCTTCCCCATTGTCACTGTTGAAACTTTCAAACACAAACTCTGGGGTGCTCCTTTTATGCACAACAAGAGGTATAAGAATCATGAGAACAAGAACACCTGTGCCAAATCAAGTTTGTAAATGGATAGAGTTTCATCACTAACTACTGTGACAAAAAAAGAAATTTGGTAATTGAAATCACAAACCTAAAAGATTCCAGAAAGCAGCAAATGTCCCTAAATAAGATATCCAGTAAATTGGGAGGCTGTTCATTACGCCATTGATAACCAGAAGTCCACCATGCATGCCAATGACCACATATTTAGAGGCATAGTACCCACGTCCATTTGCACCTCCTGTACTAAGGAGAATAATGACTTGCAAAAATTGCGCGAGTGAGAAATGTACAGCAGATGTGCCAGCCCACTACAAACAACAAGAGTTCAGATAACGTTAAAAATCATCTCAAGGCCTCTGTAAAAATAAACTTGCATGTTCATCATCCACGATATATGGGATTCCCAAAGTACAGAAGAAGTTTAAGACAACCTGCCCAACAATGTTAAACCTGCAGCAGCAGAGAGCTCATTATAGACGCAATTTTCCACTAGCAAAAGTTCCTCTGTCTAGTAAAGGAAGATTGGATATTAAAACTTCATTATTCAGGAAGTGGAGTCAAAATACATAACTAATAGCAACCTTATGTATGGATTCTTGCCTACCAAATCCTTACAATGACCTCTTCCAGCTGTTTTACAAATTAAACCTTTGACTGCATTAGCCTCTAAAATAGAATCATGTTTAATATCCTTTCCTTTACATTTAGAAAAGGATAATTCGGCTGATTGAGTGCATGCATGGCTTCTTGTCCATAAATGGTAAAAAGAGACATCACAAGTTCTTCCTGACAAATACTTGAAATTAATGTCCTGGATCATACTAATTCTTATTCCTCAGAATAGAATGAAGTTTAACTCTTGCCCCTTGCATGTTAAGAGGATACTTAATAATCTAAAAGAGCCATCCATTATGTCGGGTAAAGAGCATGCACTTGAATTTTACAATGTCAGAAGGAAGAAACGTTCAACTTACCAGCCAGTTATCCAGGATGCAAATGCTCCCCATTCAGCTCCTGCCAGCTTGTAGCTCCAGAAATAAAGACCTCCAGATGTTGGGTAGGCAGAGCAAATCTCAGCCATGGAGAGAGCAACAAACAAAGTAAAAAACCCCGCAACAAGCCATCCGTATACCATGGAAGCTGGACCTCCATATCTTAATCCAGTGTTATAAAGTGTTGTAATGCCTGTAAGAACAGATACTACTGCAAAAGAGAATGCAAAATTTGATAGGGCCCTGCACAAAACAAGGAAGACAATGAGCATTGAACATAATATGAGAAACAACAAAACATTGGAGAACCAACAAAGAATATGGTAAGGATGAAGCTAGATATAAAAAATAGTAAGCTTTGAAGGAAAGGACCAATGGATTTTTTTGGTTATACTACCTTATTCATGTACATTACATAGAAACTAGTAATCCTTAAGACTATAGCTAGAGAGTTGGTTGAATTCACATACGAAAGAGAACGTTTGAGCTCCTGCTTATAACCAAGCTCTGCAAGACGTTTTGCACCTGAATCCAGAAACTCATAGCCCATATTCGGCACATGCTTAAGGTGTCAACTGATTTCAAACACAGGGCACGGCAGCAGGGTTTCTAGCAGACTGTATGGAGCGGGAGGCAAGTATTACACTCCAATGCGGTGCTACTATCTACTCCCGAATGCTACTATCTACTCCCGAATGCAACGTTGACGATCAGATTGTATATCGCCCAGCGATATACGGCGTATATCTCTCTCGATATACGGCGTATATCGCTCTTGATATACGCCGTGAAAAAAAAATTTAAGTGGCCG
>JAANSK020280647.1:0-11027 GCA_011763485.2 Isoetes engelmannii | reverse complement strand
AGCCTCGGGGGCACACTCGCAGCTCCGCCGCTCGTGCGCCGCCTCGCGCTGGCGGCGCCGCCGGGAAATTATCCGGCGGAATTCCCTCCCCCTGAAAATTATCGAGTACATTTTCATTCTCTTCTGATGTTTCCCGACCCGCCGATTTGCCCTTTCTGGATTTTCGCAGCAGCTCCGCAGAGTCCATTTCGCCAAGGGCACCGTTTGGTTTTTTTTCTCTCCAGGTATGTCGATTCTTCCTTCGCAGCTTCTGGGATTGGATTTTTCTTGCTCCAAGTTTCGTATGGCACAGGAACCCAGGCGGCTCCGCCCTCCTCCTTTTGAGGCATCTAACGAAGATCTATAAGCTGAGCATGAACATTTTGTTTTATCTTTGTCGCTCTCCGCTGTTGCAAAAAAGTAGGGCAAAACCTGATGCATAGAACTCTTCTAACGGCTTGAGCTCAGTTGGAACTGTATTTGCTAATAATGCAGTGACAGGATCCCTTGGCACAAGCCTAAAATGGCCTTAGATTCTCCTTTTCATGAATATAGGTCCAATGGCATGCTACCCTGCAATAATCTTCTTGCCTTCCTTCTTATGTTGCTTTTGCAGAAATTTTGTGTTAATGAATTGTCTTACCAACGCTTAATCATTTGTTATTCTGATACAAATCGAATCGAACCCAGGGGCGCTGCCCCTCTCCTTTTAGGCCTACTTTGCATTATCTGAAAGTGTTAGTATGACTAATTTTCAGGAGGCATTATGCAAATTTGGAGCGCTATTTTCCTTGCAGAGGTAAGTGTAAAATGGTTCTCCTGAATGGCATAACAGACCGCATTTGCTCCACATGCCATTCTTCTTGCAGAGGTGAGTATTCGGTTAGATTTATTTTACTTTTATTTTACAGAGCTCATAAGGTGCCTCCTCAACCTAATTTGCCCATTTGATTAAGCTGCACAGAGAGGTAACCTTTTCTCCTTGAGAAATCCAGAGAATGATGACACGAAGACAAGACAAGAATGCTGCACAAATACTTCTTGCCTTGCAGATTCATGTTACAGTATTCTGGCCTGATTCATTAAACTGTAGGGCAGTCATGGACTTCTATTTCGTATGAATTAAAATGCTGACTTCTTACAATCTGATCTGTCTTCATGTTCACACAGAGCAATTCATAGCGAGCAACAGGATGCTACATCGCGAACCTCTAAACTGAATGGGGGTTCTTCAATAAGGCTTCTTGAAGTGAAGGCCATCACCCTTCAGGTAAGTCATTTTGCATTTTCTCCATATGGTGCTCTGTGCTTATTGCCTATGTTCTTTTATACAAGAAAAAGCCATATATAAATATTTGTGGTTTGTTGTTTTGTGGCACAGGATGTTTCTGACTGAAGCTTCCAATGTGGAGGAACATCAACAGCCTCTATATATATATGCAGCCCAGGTGATGTTTATTGTTTATTTTGAAGTTCCCAGTTGGAATTGCTGATTATTCCCACAGGGCTAAGCTGGTCCGGCCAAACTGCGGTCTAAATTTCAACATCAGATGAATTTTTGCATAGTATGGCAAATTCTTTAAGGGATTTGGTTTTTGTGTATTGCTTCAGAAAGAAATTATGAAAGTCATCATTTCCATGTATGGTGAACGCTAGATATTGCTGCAATGGAGTTCCAAACAGAGAATAGTGTGATTCGGAAGATCTAAAAGCATCAACGTATATTATTGAATTAGAAATTGCTTACAATGCAATTTTTGAAATTTAGTGACTCCATGCTAAAGAGCAAATTTGGAGATATTTTTTTATACAACTGTGCATACATGTCAAGTTCACAATAAAGAATCAGTAAAGAAGCTTGATGTCTGCATAATCACTTTGCCGTAATCGTTAGATAAATTGATTCCATAATAGAAAGATAGATCTGTATAGTTGTGAGATGTCTTTGTGCCAAATAAGCAATGAGTAAGGTGAGAATAATTTGGTTGGACAAGTGAGAAAACACTTCTAATGATATTGTTGGTTCTCATATGATATTGTTGACATTGCAATATTGTTGACATTTGCATTGCACACAGTACTCGATTTTGGCAAGTTCAGTCTTGATATTCTGGAGTTCTTACATGAGCTCTTTCATAAGCTCTTTGTTTGGTAGCCTTGGTAGGCTTGACCTTAAGATGTAGAGTCAAATGATGTTTTTGCACTTGCATGGATTTCAATAATTGCGAGCCAATGCAGGTTTAGCTTTGTGATCTAATATAATGTCCATTCATATTGGAGGCATTTCAGATTGTTTGGTCAGTTTCGTAATCTATTGTGGTAAAGAATCTATCCACATTTATAGAGGCATTTCAAATTATTTGGTAGTTTCGTCCATAAACAACTGCACTCACTTACCATTTGGATCCTTAGCGTGATAGATAGATCATCCATTCAATAAGAGAATTTCGTTGTCTATGGGTAATGCCTAAATGTTGATGTGTGAAGATCTACTTTTATTTTGAGCTGGCTTCGTTAGACTTTCTTGACATCTGTTCATTTAGTTTTCATCATATTAATAACGATCAGTTCTAATGCCCGGCATCGCCGGGCTCCAGTTTCTAGTCTATATTATTAAGATTTTAAGGTTTGCGGCTGGAGCACTGTTCACTTGCGTCACACCTTTTTAGTCGCGGCCGTTTTGTTCACTAACGGATTTTCTCTCTTTTTTGTTTTCACGGCATTGGATTGCTAAGAGATGCAGCGGCCATTTTTTGAATGGCCTGTTGGAATGGTAAGAGCACATGTCATTCTTCCCTCTGCTTCCTTCTTTGGATCGGAATGAAAGGATACTATGAAGAGACGTATTTTTATGCTTTATTTAGGCCATTGAGTCAATTTTTCTCTCATGTGAAAGCATCCTCTGTTTTGGCATTTTTAAAGTTTAATCAGAGCCTTATGTTGCCTACAGATTATTTTTTCATTAAATTTGAAGTGATGTGAAGATGTTATGCAATAATACGATTAGAAGCATTGTTTGAAAACCTGCATTGGTTGAAACAGGGTGGGTTTTAGGTAGAGTTGAAGATGAGGGTTTGTCCTTTGTTTTAAAGCTGAGGTTCTATGCTTATACATAAAGGTTTGTGGTGCAGGCTTTTGCATGAGGCTTTCCCTTGAAGACTGTTGTTGTTTTAGGTATCATCTTATTACCTTAGCATCTGAGATTTCTGGGTTCCTTTATGTTCATTTTTTCCAGCAGTTTCAAGCTTTCAAATGTTTTTGAGCTTTTATCTCTGGAGTACTGTCGTCCTGCTTTGTCAAATGGCTTTTTGCTCTGCCCTGCCAAATTGTTATGACTGAACCAGATCGTGTATTATCATTGAGTTTTCCCTGCATATAAAAACTACTTATGAACGGCTGGAAGTTTCTTCTGAAATAGCTTTGTTGGAGTCATGTTTTTCATATATAGTCTTGCTAACTCTGTATTTTGAGATGGGATTCAAGGTAGATATTTTTTTGTGTAACAGCTGGAGAGACTCAAAGATTTGAGCACAGTTTTTTAATTCAAACTGTGGATTGTGCAGTTCAGGAAGACGTTTTTGCAAATTGTCTTATGGAATGTTTTCCTTTATGCAGGTTAACCGGGTGCAAGAGTCTTGAATCAATTTCGGGATAAAATCCACTGGTACATGGCCATTTAAGTAAGCTGCTCAACCCTGCTTGATATTTTATCTTCATTTCATTTAGTTTCTATGCCTATTATACTTATAAGATGCATGTAATGGGCTGAAGGATGGTTGAAGGAATTTTAGTGTATATTTAACAAATGGCCTCTAAGTTTGCAGGCTTTTGCAAGGTAGTTTGATTCCTTTTGGAGCTTATTTGCATGACGCCCATCATTATGTTGTATAATAGGCAAGAATCCCCCTCTTTCTTTCAGTTTAAGCATTCAAATGTTTTGCCTCGAATAAAATTATTCTCTGATAGGAAGATTTACTTTGGTTCCACTTATTTGCTTCTTTGCCAAAGGTGCATATATCCAGCATGTAGAAAATAAACAAAATCAGAATCAAAATGAGACAAAAATGCATGCAGGCTTTTTCTTTTACAGTTTTAGCATATTGTAGACATTGTGCAAGCCCATAAAAAATGCTTTGTTGTTTTCGCCCATAAAAAATGCTTTGTTGTTTTCTCATCTAATTGAAACTGTTTTAATTGAAGATAATGATGATACAGCTAGAGCTGGCCGCAAGGACAATTTCCAGGATTTCCAGAATTTCAATTAATGGGTTCTAAGGTGTCCTCTCCCCTTCCTGCAGTTATGGAGAGGACCCTGCAAATCTCCTCTCTGTGCAATAGAAGCAGAACCTAACAATTGTATCACTATTATTACATGCCTGTGTTAGCCATAGTTTTTATGTGGTTGAAGGCTCCTTATAATTGTTATATTATTTAGCTGTGAGCTCAATTATATCAAAGGAGACATGGGGCTTCTCACCATATTTTCTAATGTGCCATTCAATGTTCACCATTTGCAACTGCCAAAACAACCAATCGTCCATTTTTTTAATGCATTTGTTGCCAAAACATTTAAGCGTCCGTTTTGGAAGAAGTGTGTAAATTATAGTACTACTAAAAAGCTTCTACACAGACTAGACTACGCAAAGTTATGTAAAGTGTCTTTCCAGCATTCTTTCTTTGTAAAGTGTCTTTCCAACATTCATTCTTCCTCCAAGTTATGTAAATTGTCTTTCCAACATTCTTTCTTCCTATTGAGAATTTTTCATTGAATTATAATTTTTCATTTGTTACTTTTCCATTTCATGACCACCTTGAATTTAGGGTTCCATTTCATCTCTAATGTTTTATATGCTTCAGAGAATTATGTGGCACAGAACATAGAGGGCCCTGATAACTTGGCAATCCTAGACATGGAGCGTTGATCCATCTTTCTGATAAAGATGATGCATCAAATTTGGTGGTTCTTGCAATAATAATAGCTTTCCAAGTTTAGTAAATGAGCATTTACTATCACCACTAATGTTTTATATTATCAATGCTTGAAATGTCTACTTATCATTTAAACTGCACACCTCCTTCTGGTCATGGAGGGAGACTTCAGCAAGACGACGACGCTTTGAATGCCATGGTTGAAGAAGGTTCAAATGCATTAAGTGACTCGGTAGTGGAAGGATCTGTTGCACACAGAAGGGGTGCAACAGTTCCGCACTTCACTACAAGAAAATCGGGTATCCCGCGACGTCCAGTCGCCACGTCTGTGTGTCATCGCGTTGCAAATTGCAACGCCGCGTCGCTCAGACGTTGCGACCAGCAACGCTGCATTGCAGAGACGTCGCAAGCGACGCCCACGGACGTCGCCTGGGATGGGACGCGACGCGAAGGCGACGCGTGGCCGACGTCTGCGATCACGTTGCCAAAACCACGTCGTTAAGTGTCTTTTGCCGACGTCGCTAAGTGTCTTTTGCGATGGTCGTCAAATCCCCGCCCCGCCCGGATATGAAATACCTATTATCGTTGGTGTTTGGTGTAGGTTAGAACCCATGGGAAGACGCAAGCGTTGCATTACGCCGCTATCAGTGGCCAACAATCCATTGTATAAAACACCTGATAGGGAAACCGAGTGGATAGTTATATTGTTTACTTGATGGAACATATCATGAAGCAATTGAACTTTTTGGAAGCACATTATTAATTCTGGAAGCCATCCTGAGGAAACAAAGGTCAGTAGGTGTAGATAAATGTATAGCTATTTCTGATACAAGCAAATGTATTGTTATTTCTCTGTGCTGCTTGATTGGGCAGTATATTGGCTGCCTTCTTGCTTGATGCACAACCATGATTCTTTTGGGATGAAGCCTTATGGGAAGGTTAGTTTTCTTTCCAATAGTTACCTTTAGACCTTCTCCTTGCATTATTGTACTAATCTAAAGAATGCATACATGATTTACTGTTGGCAGCAGTCTTTCATCTTCTTTTTGCACCTCTGCTTCATTGGTTTGGCGTGAAATGTTGCTATTTGATGTGATCATCAGTCATTTGTAATTTGAACTTCAAAAACTGTGAGAAATACGTTTGTAATTGAACTTCAATACCGATTCAGACGAGGATAAACAATGTAGGAGCAACAAAGACCATAACTGTAGTGGATAGTTATATTGTTTACTTGATGGAACATATCATGAAGCAATTGAACTTTTTGGAAGAACATTATTAATTCTGGAAGCCATCCTGAGGAAACAAAGGTCAGAAGGTGTAGATAAATGTATAGCTATTTCTGATACAGGCAAATGTATTGTTATTTCTCTGTGCTGCTTGATTGGGCAGTATATTGGCTGCCTTCTTGCTTGATGCACAACCATGATTCTTTTGGGATGAAGCCTTATGGGAAGGTTAGTTTTCTTTCCAATAGTTACCTTTAGACCTTCTCCTTGCATTATTGTACTAATCTAAAGAATGCATACATGATTTACTGTTGGCAGCAGTCTTTCATCTTCTTTTTGCACCTCTGCTTCATTGGTTTGGCGTGAAATGTTGCTATTTGATGTGATCATCAGTCATTTGTAATTTGAACTTCAAAAACTGTGAGAAATACATTTGTAATTGAACTTCAATACCGATACGCATTTCTCTCGAGTAATTTGTTCAGAACATTGACATTGAGAAATGATATTTGCATCTTTGTGTTCGTACACAAAAGTATTCATACAAGTCTTCCTATATTGTGTTGCAGATGGACATTGCGGCTCACGATAATTTTAGTCAAGGTAGGAATTTCTATTTCCTATGCAGGAATTTCTATTTCCTATGCTTAGCCTTTGTTGTCCATTGCAAGACATATGTGAAGATTGATGATACCTTCTAGAACACAGTTACTAAGTAACCTGGTGGTTTGAACGAAGCTTTGAGACTCCATTTCTAAACATGCAGCATTATGGTCAGTCTAATAAAGTCTAATAATGTAGTGGAGAGCAGAAGGTTTTTTGCTTAGCTGGGATTTGGCTTTCAAATTCACCTATATTAGGTAATATTTTCTAAAACGTTCTTTTCTGTTTACATTTGGGATGTTCCTAGCTCGAACCTTTGTTAAGATTTAAAATCAATTGTGTTCGTATCTATGGGTTATATGAAGAGCATTTGCTCGAAGCATCAAAATGTACGTCATTCATTGTCTACATAGAACATGGACCATATCTAAATGCTACACAATAGTTATTCTTCAGTCTAGGTAAAACCGATATAAATAACAGTGTCTTTGTGAAACGCATATAAATAACAGTATTCTTATGCCCGGCATCGCCGCGCACCAGTTTCTAGTAATCTATATATCTAAGATTTTATCAGGTAAGAAATTATTCACTTGCGTTTAACCCTGTTCAATTGCGGCCCAGTTTTTATTTGCGGCCGTTTTGTTCACTGCCCTTTTCCCCAGATATTTCCCATTGTCGGTTTCACAGCAGCGGACTTATCCGCAGCCTTTGCTGGAAGCTTGGATGTTGCGGCTCATCTGGGATCTTGATATCCGCTCCCCTCGATTGTAGAATCCGGCCTGAGGCTGGAATTTTTCCTCCACTTTCTCGCTCCACTTTTTATGCGGCTTCGTTTCGTATTGGGGACAATGGCGGAGCTCCGGCAGAGGTTATGATTCGTCCAGATATTGCATGGAGAGAAGTCAAATATGGCGTCCTGCTGGATGTGGCATGCTACTCAAATAGATGTTAGTAAGCGCCAGATTTGTTGTTCGATGGAACTGGCATGTTCTTATGATTCTGCAACAGTAAGAAATTATTGTGGTGCTTTGCTTCAGTCGGTCTTTTCTTTTGCTAGATCTGATACAAAATTTGTACTCAATCTTGGATTATTGTTCCAGTTTTCGTCATGTTTCTAATCAATCTGTAGATTCAGGTAGTGTTTTGGTTGGTGATATAGACGCAGGTTTGGAGTTAATCCTTACCATTTTAGTATGCACTGAATATGTTAAATACGCCACGTGATTTTCTTTCTGTGCCACAGGTTACATTAATTTGTTCATATTGTATTGGATATTAGAGGTGGTTTGAATTTTTGATTGAAATCTGGCGGTCTGTCCAGGGAGCTCAAACGTTGCTGCTGAAGGAGTATATTGTGAAAGTATGTTGAGGATAATTAAACGATGGATGTTGGTATTACAGAATTATGTGTATATCTATTAGTGTAAAGATTAATGCTTGGGTGCTCAGTTGCTTAGTTATTTCTGTTCATTGTCTAGACTCTCCTTTGCCACTGTCTTATCATAGGTAAGATCGGCTGCCAGTTTCAGTTCAGTGCTACCATATTGCAGGCATCTACCAGAGGTGGAAACCCATGTTGTTTCTACTTACACTTTTTATCTATAGTCTAACAATGCAGGCTAGCTATTTTCCAAGTAAAGGAGAGACCATGTAAGCTTGCTGACTCACGTGTGCATCTTTGTACTAAATGCAGAAAGAATGGCTTGCGGTGGGCACGTGATCCAGGTAGATATCTATGAATTTTGGATTTCAACCCATTGTAGTTATTGAACGCTTAATCATTTGATATTCTGATACAAATCTGAAAGTGTTATTATGACGAATTTTCAGGAGACATTATGCAAATTTGGAGCGCTATTTTTCTTGCAGAGGTAAGTGTAAAATGGTTCTCCTGAATGGCACGACAGAGGTTCTCCTGTAAGTGCAATTGCTCCACATGCCATTCTTCTTGCAGAGGTGAGTATTTGGTTAGATTTATTTTACTTCTATTTCACAAAGCTGATAAGGTGCCTCCTCAACCTAATTTGCCCATTTGATAAGCTATACAGGAGGTAACCTTTTCTCCTTGAGAAATCCAGAGAACGATGACACGAAGACAAGACAAGAATGTTGCACAAATACTTCTTGCTTTGCAGATTCATGTAATTTTCTCTAATATTGCCCAGATTTGCTGCATATTGAAGGGGATAATTCATGACGAATTGGGATGCAAAAAGAGAGTTGATATGTGCCTTAGCACCAATATTCATCTTCTAGATTTCACTCTTAAATATTTGTGTTTTTGTTCCTGCAGGAAGCCTAAAGAATCATACATATTATATATATCCTTATAATGGGGTTGGATGCTTTATTATTTGGGGCTGAATGGCCTTCTATTTTGTGTTAAGATAAGATAAGATAAGATAACTTTTTTATCGTCCACGAAGGCCAATTGGCCTATGGAACCTGTACAAGAGGAGCAGCATGCGAGATTTATCACACAGTTGAATTGGGTTCTCATAGGGACACCTACCTCAGTTACAGTAAGGGGACAATAAAGAATGCTTCCACGACTTTTGTTTGCGCATAGCCTTTGAGCAAGTCCAGGTTACGATAAAGGGACAATAAAGAATGCTTCCACGTCTTTTTGGTTGTGCAAATTTGGAGATATTTTTTGAGACAACTGTGCATACATGTCCAGTTCACAATAAAGAATCAGTAAAGAAGTAAAGAAGGTTGATGTCTGCATAATCACTTTGCCATAATCGTTAGACAAATTGATTTCATAATAGAAAGATAGATCTGTATAGTTGTGAGATGCCTTTGTGCCAAATAAGCAATGTGTAAAGTGAGAATAATTTGGTTGGACAAGTGATATTGTTGACATTGCAATATTGTTGACATTTCCATTGCGCACAGTACTCAATTTTGGGAAGTTCAGGCTTGATATTTTGGAGTTCTTACATGAGCTCTTTCATTAGCTCTTTGTTTGGTAGCCTTGGTAGGCTTGACCTTGAGATGCAGAGTCAAATGATATTTTTGCATTTGCATGGATTTTCAATAATTGCGAGCCAATGCAGGCTTAGCTTTGTGATCTAATATAATGTCCATTCATATTGGAGGCATTTTAGATTATTTGGTCAGTTTCGTAATCTATTGTGGTAAAGAATCTATCCACATTTATAGAGGCATTTTAAATTGTTTGGTTTTTCGTCCATAAACAACTGCACTCACTTACCATTTGGATTTGTAGCGTGATAGATAGATCATCCATTGAATAAGAATTCGGCTGTCTATGGGTAATGCCTAAATATTGTGTGTGAAGATCTACTTTAATTTTGAGACTATGGCTTTGCTAGACTTTCTTGACATCTCTTCATTTAGCTTTCATCATATTAATAACAATCAGTTCTAATGCCCGGCATCGCCGGACACCGATTTCTAGTATGAAATATAATGTGATAATATGCCCGCCCCGCCCAGACAGGATCGATCCTTAAGTTGAGCATTGAGGTTGCATCAAGGTTTTTAAGGAGACATGATTCCACGCCACAAACAAGGCGACATATCCTGGTTAGTTTTAGGTTTGCAATCAAGGTAGAAGAAGTTCTAGTTTCTAGAATACTGTGCAATCAACTTTTATTATATCTCATTAATCGTTGTCTTCAAAACGCACGGAAAACATACACACTCCTCCACTGCCGTAGTTGATTCTTTGATGTATTTGCATTCTGATACTTGGTTGGATTTGTATCATCTAATTGCATAGATTATGTGGCTCCTAAACTCGGAGGACCATTATCACTGGATGTTTAATCAGCACATTTCTTTTGGCAACCAAAATCCGATTTAGGATGTGAAATTTTATCTCCGACACAGTTTTTAAGGGTTCTAGGATCAGTTGTGGACTGCAAAGCACTTTGTAGATTCGCGATTGCCTTCACAACAAAGAAAGGGATCCACTAGCAACTCATGCAGGAAGCCTCTTGGTGGCAGTGGCAAGCACTTTGCACAAAGCAGTGAACTTCAGGATCCTTAACTTACCTCCAAAAGCGTAATTATAAATCACTAACACCCAATGATCTCTTGCAGGTTGAAAAAATCTTGCAGATTGAACGAGAATCTTTGTGCTAAAAATTTGACCTCGATTGCAAAATTTCGTCTGAATTTGTTTCATTAACTCAGCTCCTGAGTGCCCAAATGGGTCTCACGCCAGAATCCTCTCATGAAATTGTCAAAACCATTGCCTAGGCAGTTAGGCAGTTGCTCCCTTTCGTCCTTTTATACCTCTTCTTCTTTTCC
>JAANSK020280636.1:0-11027 GCA_011763485.2 Isoetes engelmannii | reverse complement strand
ACCAACTACAATTTATTTTTGAGCCCCGGTCCATCCCAAAAAAGGGACGTGGTCCATTGGTGGTGACCCCCCCTTAAGCATCTTGCTTTGCTTCAGAAAGAGGTACAGAACTGCCCCATCCAATTTTTTTCAGCAACCACATATTGTTTGGGGAAGAAACCTGATCAAATGACCAGGTCCCGGCAATGGAACCAAATGATGAACCCGATTTTCCCCTGATCAGGCCATCACAGAAAAGGATGTGGCAAGAATAGAAATTGAAGCTTTGAACAAATTCTTGAACAAAGAAAGAAAAAACTAGAACTTGGTGCACCATCAAAATATATCATAGAAAGAAGAATAATACAAAGCTCATCGTTCTCCAACGATTGATTAAGAAGGAGTCTCTCACCCTCCTTCAAGAAGCCTGTCACAAGGCCGCCTTAAGCATAAGGCATCGAGACGTGAGAAAGAGGAGGAGGAATTTCACCTCCTCAATATTTAAAATTTTCAAAATACATCTTGCCCCTCCACTTGGCACTCATCCCACTTATCTTGAACTTCCTTTTATAATAAACATAACCTCTTAATCTGGGCCCTTAGTTTTCACCCCTTAATCCAAACCATTAATTTCTACACCCCTTTTAGACCATTATAAAACTATGCCCCAACAATTGTCTAAGATATTGTTGGCCCAAAATGTGGGCCAACAGGTATCCAATTCATCTTCATGATCAAAAAATATAGAAGGCAAGTAAAGACTTGCAATTCCTTTACAATAATGTCATAATTTTGCAACTTATGCCATCTCTGAATTTTTGGCTTGCTAGTTGCCTTACCATACAGTAATCCCCAAGGATTTTGCTTCATGTAAACGTGTACTTGGCTTTTTAAAAGAAAATGTCCTTGTCTATTGATAAGGAACATGAGTGCAGCAGCTCTCTTCTCCATTCTAGTATATCTTTCTTCAAGGTCAGACCATTGCTTGCTTGCAAAGGCTATGGTATCTTTATCCTACAAAATAGCTAGACCTATGGCTCTCTTAGCAACAATAATATAAACCTGAAACGGCAGACTCAAATTTGGTTTCTTCAAAAGTGTGGCTTCACATATTGATGAGATAAGGAAGTCAAAGGCTTCTTGACATTCTGGAGTCCATGTAACAGGTATATGCTTGCTCTCAGATTTGGAGAACTTGCCTATCCTTGTTAATTTAGAGATGGGACTTACAATATGAGAAAAATTTGGGATATTTTTTTGAAGGACGAAAGCAAAGAGTTTATTAATCAGCAATAAGCATTACAAAATGTATGTGTCCTATTAACTGTGTAGGCACACGAAAGAGCCACAGGAACAAGAGCCTGAAGCACAATGCGCTTACTCCAGAATATGAGACTAATGATAAGAACCAATTTGAAGGTGCTCAATCCAGATACAATCCCGCATATCCTATGGAAACTTGTCATACCAATAAAACTCTTAACCTGCTTCAGATTTTGAGGAGGAGCCTGTTTCTTAAGAGCCTCAACTTTTCCTGAGCCACTTGAATACCTTGACCAGAGACTCCATGCCCCAAGAGTTGACCTCTTGATGCAAAGAAGATGCACTTCTTGGGATTAAGATTGACTTCTAAACTCCTACATAAAGTACAAATCTTTGCAAGCAATTCCACATGGTTAGTAGAGAAAGACTCGAAACAAAGATCATCTAGATAAACTCTAAACTCTTCAGCAGACATTGAACTGAAAATAGTATCCACGACCCTTTGAAATGTGGCTGGGGCATTTACTAAACCAAATGGCATCCTTTTCATGGCATAAGTACCCCAAGGACTGATAAATGAAGTCTTTGGCTGGTCTTCCTCCTTGATACTGATCTGGTTAAATCCTGAAAAACCATCCAGAAAAGAATACATGTTTTTCCCTACAACAACATACAAAATTTCTTCTAAAAATGGTAGAGGATAACAATCTTTAACAGTAGCTTTGTTGAGATCTCGATAATCAATGCAAATCCTCAAGGCACCACTTTTTTTCTCCACTGGCACAATATAAGACACCCATTATGAAATCAAACTCTTCAGCAGCTTGGATCTTCATAAGTTTTCTCTGGATTTCTGGTCTAGGGGACAATCCCATAATGAAAGATGAGACTAGGAAGAGGGTAGGAATAGTAATTTGGCATTTCTGGCATCTTCTCATAAAGATGCTGAACCTTTCTTTGTATTGACTCACACTCTCTCCTGCATAGATAGAAAAAAAATGCAACTCATTAACAAGTCCTTAGGATGCATCTAACCTACCAAACCTATCCAAGGATTTGACAATGAGATCATTCCGAGTGTTGGTTCCCATAAGCTTCTCATAAGTCAGCCAAGCTCCAGCCTCATGATCTTCCTTGAAGCATTTTTCGAATTCTGACATCTTACAACCTTTCTTGAAACCATAATCTCTATAGTACTGCTCAAAAGTCCTGAGAAAGTTATTAGCATTATGCAGGAATCAAAAGTAGACAAGGGGATTGGAATGTTTAACTCAAACTGATAAGGTATGTCTTGGGGCAGACCAGAAGAGTGAGTAGGGTGAAAGGATCTTTCCTGCATATGTTCTGATGCTTCTAATTCATCCACCTGCTCTTGATCTGCTGGAATTCTTGGTTTTGGAGCCATGAGTTCTTAAAATCCAGGAGGATCTCGGTAGGACCTCCAAGATGTTGACCCTCAACCTGGCTTAAGGGTCAACCACAAGAAACCAACTTGAGACTAGACTCAAATTGGGGTTAGAACCTCCAGATCACTTAAGGTGATCAGTTTGCACAAGGATTTTTTCAAGAAAAGTTCTGGAAATTAAACTGTCATACCTTTCCCAATTCTGAAAAATGGGTCACATACTCAAATCGATGTAGCAATCAGGTATGGATTGACTCTTGAGGTCAACTTGTTTAGTCTAGCACAAAAGAGTTGTGGGAATGCAATGCAATCATTCCTGACCAAGTCAGAGTTTAGATCTGGGAGATATTCAAGTTCAAAGTGGGGCCAAAAATTGGTCAGTGAAAGTCAACGTGCCAAAACAGAACTCAGGAATCTGCTTGAGTTGCAGACGGAATTTTTGAGAAATTCAAAAGACTACAAGGGTAAAAATGTCTGCAACGAAGGGGCAAAGATTCAAAATTGAATTTGGATCTGGGAAAGGATGATCTATACCCGTTTTTTAGGAAAATAGTCAAGAATACTATAAAACAGAATGTATAAACTTGCAACTCGAGTTTGAAAAAGCATTTTTGATTTTTTTCAAAGCCAATAGGTATTGGAGGATGCAAATAGAGATGACAAGTTGTATAAAATCAGTATATAACAAGAGATAATCTACTAGATAATGTTTTGCAAGGTGAAAAAGCTAGAAATTGTATCACACAGTACTCGATAATCTTGGTAGTCAATTTTCATTTATAAGAAGGTAAAATAGTCATAACAATGTCAAATATAGAGGATTCAACACTTCAGGAGTAATAGCAAGTCGTTCAAATATCACAAGGATCAATTTGGAGGATAATATCAATCAGATCTTTTGCAAATTTGATCAAGGAATGCTCAATACTTCAAGAATCGTTCAAATCATGCTCAGCATGTATCAATGTCGGATTTGAGTGCTTCTGGGCCTTCAAAAATTTCCTCTGATCAATTCCCATGTATTTATCCTTGTGTTTTTTTGGTTCCAGAGTTTTAGGCCTTAATTTTGGGCTTGTTTGAATAAGTGTGCACGGGAATCCAAGAATAGACTGATCTCAAGTTTAATGGCACCAATTTTGGCTTAATTCGAGCTCAGAAACAAATTTTTAGGGTTCTGTACCGTATTTTTTGTGTAGGAGCCCAATTTTTGCTTCGTATTTTCCCATGTATAACCCACTCGGATACAGGTATAAAAATATTTGGCAATGGTAGAAGGGGGTATCTGGTCCCAAAATTAAACCTTGGATATGGGTATTCCCTTAGGATTGGAGTAAGTAGATCCAAGGCATGAGTTTTAGCCAAAGTCACTTTGAAGGCACAAGTCTTTTAGCTAGGGTAAAATCTTAGGTCATGGTAGAGCACAAGTTAAAGCTCATATAAGTTTGCAAAATTCCTTCATAAGGAGACCATAGTGGGAAAATAAGAAAAGGGTGGCATCAAACATGGCATAGTTGGATGGAATAAAAGAAAGCCTTTGCAATGATTTTTGGAAGCAAGAAGGTAACAAAAGACAAAAAGGGGTATTGGTTTTGAATGACGAAATTGATGGTAGGAGGGACATATAGTTGAGATGGGCAATTAGGCTAGACGAAAATCTTTTGGGCAGTCATGGCAAAATAAACATGTCTAGGGTGGAGGTAGCAAGTAGGCAAGAAAAGTAAAGGGAATGACTAGGTAGAGGGAAGGAAATGATGGAGGTAGTGGAGCAAAATGGAATATAGGTGTGGAGATGGAAAAATAGCAAGGATTGGGAACAATGTACCATGGGATCCTCCAAACTTTAACCTTCCAAACTTCAAACAAGTGTCTTCCAATCTTCATAACCCAAAATCTTCTACAACAAATCATTGACCAAATGTTTGACCTCAAATAAGTACCTCCAAATTGGGTTTGAACTTGAATATTTTGTGTTGACCTTGAGTATGGACTCCTTTTGACCTCCATATCAATGTTGACTACCAAGGTCTTCCAAACTTCATTCTAAGCTTAAAGAGCAATTTGACCTTGTCCAAATGCATGATCCAAAGGTTAGTATGTTGCCCTTTTGGGTCAACAACTGTCTTCTTGGGCTCGACTGGAGGATCTGGCGAAGGACGGAGTGGATTGGATTGTCTCACTGGTCTGCCTTGCTCCACATACCTGACCCGATGTGCGTTGTAATATTCCACATAAGCATCATACATGGCTTTGTATTTGCAATACTCAGCCATCTTGTCCTTATAATTTTGATCAGACTTGAGAGTATAGGCTTCATTGTTTCTTGGCATCTTGGACCTATCAGGTAAAAGGATTTTCAGATATGGAGATGGCTCCGACATCTGCTCTTCCTCCTCATTCTAGTTCTACACCTGCTCTTTGTTCTGTTGCATCAACCTATCTTGTGGCTCTTCTGACGGGCGTTTGAAGGTCCCTCGTCGCTAATAATCCTATGCAACTCCTCCTCATAATAGTAGCAATCTTCTCCTGAAGATATGCCATCAGTTGGAGTGGTGCCACGGATGTTGATTCCTTGGGCTATTCTATCTCTGAAGATCTTTTATCATTTCTTCTTGCGTGGAGTCGGTTTGGCTTGGGTCTGTACATCTTGCTTCTGGGTGTGCACATACGACATCTGGGTCTGACTACCTGGGTTGCTAGCAAACTCCTATTCTTGCTTTTCTCTGTGGGCTTCTTGGGTCTGTGGCCTCACCTCTGCTTGCCGCTTACACCTCCATTGTCATGCAGCGGTAACTTGGGCGCTGGGCCTAGGCTCTGGCACAAATTCCTTTGCATTTTGTGTGACACTCCCCGGTCCTATACGATGCTCCCATTATATAGATACGGGAAATCCCCCTTCCCAGCAACACAACTACTGGGTCGGGCCCTCCGTCTAACCCGAACCACTAGTGATGGCCCAAGTGTCCGAGTGAAGGACACAGAGGTGTCATTGGCCCCATTCCTTCACTGGGATATCCTATATGGCAGAAGCGTACATACATGTTAGCACAAGCCACAACACATATAAATAGTATGCCACCTCAAGGGGTGGCCCCTCCATCATCCATACGAACATCAACGTACATCGAATAACATTCACAATACATCATAAATAAAGGTTCTATCCTGGGTTCAGACTCATGGGGTTGACTGACGGTCAGGGCCTCAAGATAGAACGGCCAGAATCATGACAATGGTATTGGCTGGCATAAAACATTGGCTAGGGTAGTCCTGTGCATACAGAATGGGATGCATAAAAGAGGCAATCATTGGTAGCAAAAATAGATGGAAATTGTTGCAAATCCAGTGCGGGATTAGAAGACGCAAATGCAAGATGATTAAGGCGTGAATTAGATGGTAGTCTGAAAGTAGCCATAGATGTAGAATTCTTGGCAGCTTATGAAACCAAAACAGAAAAAACATCATAGACGTAGAATTCTTGGCAGTTTATGAATCCAAAACAAGAAAGACACAAGGAGACGATGGCATACTAGGATTAGTAATGGAGGCCAAAATAGAACACCTTCTTGGCAGCTTATGAATCCAAAACAAAAAAGACACCAGGAGACGATGGCATACCAAGATTAGTAATGGAGGCCAAAATAGAACACCCTAAATCCGACATAACATCTTATGCCACACTTCTTGAAGGCAGATTCCAATGGAAAGCTCACTGTTTAAGCTTTTCAGCGCACCAAAAAATATTTGAATCCAACACACGAGAAGGGAGATATGATCGAAAATGGCAAAGTCACTTCTCACATGGTGCCAGGATGAGCGCCATATTCCCAAAGCCAATCCGGTGTTATAAAAACTAACTCAATGGAGCACATAAAAAGTAACTCAATGGAACATATAACCGTCAACTCTGATTTTGTTTGGAAATATCTTATCGGGAGTTCAATTTAAATTTAATATATTAAGTTAAATGTAAAAATTTGTGAAAACAACTTTTGAATTTGAGGAGCCGAAAAAACTATATTACCATATTAAAATTAAAAAAAACTCTTTATTTGAGATATTTAGGATGCCCTTAAATCTACCATGTTCTTTGAAAAAACCGAACACTGAGACAAGATACTATGTCCTTATATTCTTAATTCTCAACAAGCATTTTCCTTTTAAGTATAGTCGTGTTACTTTTTCAGGATACTGAACAATATTTACAGGTTTGACGAATACGTATATGTCAGTTTTCAACAATTGGGCATTCAACGCTAACAGTTGCTAATGGGTCATAGAAAGGTGACTCTATGTCTGTACATCCAGGAACCAAGTTCAATTCGCATTGGTTGCCCTGCTGTTAATCCAATCCAACTCTATTAGCATTTGAAAATCTTATGCATAAGGAAATTGAAGAAGTATAACTCACTCCTTTGTGAATGAGACTGGGGAAAACGCATCTATCTTGGACTAAAACTGCCTCCGGGTAAATTGCACCTTCACAGGCCCCTGCTTCTGAAAGTTCCTTTGCTAATCCCTGCAAATACGTAGCATTTCAAGCTCTGTTAATAATAATCTTATTGACAAGAACAGTCAACAATAGCAATAAACTCCTCTGTCTGTTATGCATAATAGAGTTGTGTCATTTGCCTACCAAAACTCACAGCTATCTACAATGAAGTACCAAAAACTATCTACTACAATTATCTTGGCAATGAATGATTAAGGGATGTAATCTTACTTCATTAAAAAAACTCATAGGCTTATTTCTTAATTTGGGAGGAATCTCAAACACCAGCTTATAGGGACCATCCCAATCTTCCCCATTTGTAAATGAGAACTCCAACGTCCGGGCTGTATGAAAAGATATGCAATGACAATGGAGCAGATTCATCATAAACTGGATAGAGAACATGTAGTGATAACTTACCATGAATTGGAACATTTATTTTTATTGTGTAAAATGGAGTGCAACTGGCACCTCTCTCTCTCTTTATCATAATTCTAGGTTCTCCACCACACATGATTGGCTGATTAAATCCACCTGCAGGTTAAATAAAGTATTAATATATGTATAACATAACAAAATGAAGTTGTGAAACAGGTTTTCAATACCGTTAAATGCAAATCCATAGTCTTCATTTGGTTTTATGTTAGTTGCCGTGTAATTAAAATATACTGTGTAAAGCTGGCCCTGCAATGGCAAAAATTGGATCAGCCTGTGTCCAAAACTTCAAATACAAAAGCTTTAATAATTGCATGCAAGGTTGACTAACTTAAGTAACCTAGCATTATAAGTTCCATTACAACTAAAGTCCATATGACCAGACTTCTTAGCTCGCCTAACTGTCAGAGGACTCTTTTTTTAACATCCTTTTCAGTGGTTCATGCTAGCCATCTAAATTTAACCAAAAAACTCACAGAAACAGGAGGTCCTCCAGCAGTAGTAGACCAGTATACAGGATATCTGCCTATTTCAAAATCGGCCCAGGAAGGAAGAGTGTAACTGTCAATTTTGAAAAGACACAGTAAGAAATTTAATGATATTCCTCAATTCTTATCTTAACTTTGTTCCCTAGAAGCAAGTTTCTTATAGATTTGTGTTGCTTTATAAAACTAGGACTATGTTGGTCTTCACAGATTGATTTCTTTTCTTTGTTGAAGCTACTTTTCTATATCTGTTAGCTTAACTCAGTTTCCCGAGAAGCAAAATTCTTATAGGTTTGCCTTATTTGATAACTTGTAAATATGTTGCTCTGCCAAGCACCAATTTCTCCTCCGTTATCAATTACTATTGTTTCTATAATAAGTACCATATAAAATAAGTATCCTCTTATGCAGTAAAGCAGTGTATAAACAGACAGAATTTCGAATATGCATGCTTACATTCCAAGATCACTGCTGACTACAGCTGCAGCATATATTCTGCTGGAAACAGGTCGCGCCTTTCCTTTCCGAAGCTTCAGAGGTGTTGTTTTCAACGTAGAGCTGAACATGCTAGAGCCTACAAGTAAATGCGAAATGTTTATTTAGCAAAAAACCTGTCTAGTCCAATCCAAATCCAGTGCTTTAAAAATATACAAACCAAGAGGGCCATTAAAAGCAAAAGCTTGCTTCGCCAAATCCACTGAGCTCTTCGCATGGAAGACGGCGACAGCTGAAGAGCTTGAAGCTGCCATAGCCTTGCGCCCCTTAGCTTTTGGTTTCGGACCACAAATGAATGATCTTTTTTATTTTCTAGACGAATCGTGTTGTCCCACGTAGGCAACACGAAAGTGCGAGATATTTATAGATAGTTTATTTCTGAGTCTATTATATACGTGAATTTGAGGTTGTAATTGATTGTTAATTGTTCATTCAAAGAAAAAGGAAAAAAAAACCATCATCATCTTATACATTTATGTAAAGATAATACATTTGATCATCATCTAGTATATAGCGAATAATCATAATGCAAATTGTAAAGCATTATATTTCCACACACCTATGCATGTAAGAGTACGAAGGTAAAGGCCGAAATTAGGATGAGGAAAAGCCCTTGAGAAGGCCCCTGGTAATTTTGGCAAACATGCCTTGAAAAATGCCTTGAGTAGCAGAGGCATGAGGTCCATGGAGTTGCAACCTTTCGCAATCCTTTACCAAGTCGATTGTATGTTGATGAAGCTGATGGCATTCCGATTCACCAGAATGGGAAGACTCAAGCTTTATTTTAGAGAGCTCAAGGTCTTTGACCAGGTCGCGGTCATTCTCATAGGGTTCAGAAGACACATCCTCATCAGTGTGAGCCTGAGGAGGCTTGGGGGATCTGGATGGTCGGGATTGAGCGCAACGCACCTTCTCGCGAGATCGACGTTGCAGATCTCTACATATTCCACCCTTTGTGAATTTCTTTCGGCATTCGTTGCACATATACCTGGGTTGAGTAAGCTTCTTGTTATTGTGGTAGCAAAATCTTGTGTCAGTGGAGTGGCATCTTGGACACTCTGTAACCTCCTCCTCATCCTGTGGCCCCCTCAACAACATCTTTTTCCTTCTGATCTTGTTGCTTTTCTATAACTTAACATAGAACACAATCTTTTTCCTCCTTTTCTATAACTTAACATAGAACTCGAGCCTTTATTATCCAAAGAAAGATACAAAAAAGTACAATGTGGATTAAGAACTCAGTGAAGAAAATGTCCACCAGAGCAAAACCACCCCACTCAAATACATCATCTCAACAACCCCACTCAAATACATCATCTCAACAGTGTAAAAAACACGCAAAAGCTCACAAGTATGAATCTGAAGATGGCTCTTCACCTCATTAGCAATTGATGAGCACCTGAATGCCTTGACAATTCGATGTCGGGCTTCGAGAAGAACTTGTGCATCATACCAAGCAAGACCTTTGGATATGAGAAGATTCTTTCTTTTTCAAATGGATCGGATGATTCATGCAGAGGCCAAATGAAACGATCTTTTCGTCAAATACAATCCTTTTCATGCTGTTGCTGCTTTTTTGTTATACTTTTATTTCTAGAGATGGTTTAATCTTAGAGATGGTTTTATAATTAACTTAAGGTAAGATATTGCCTCCCATCTTGGATTGTTCTTGTGATATTTTTTCTACTGTTGTGATATAGAGATACTTTTATTTTTAGAGATGGTTTTATAATTAACTTAAAGATATTCCCTATTGTTGTGATATTTCTTCTACTGATAGCTTTGTATTTGTTTTATACATGGTTGATTCATGCAATACATTAAGTAACAAATGGATCATGCAATATATTAAGTAACAAATGGATGCTAGGTTGCTGTCGATGCCCTTGATTGAATTTGCTTCCAACATGGGTTTTTTGCACATCTTTGCAAATTTAACTTCCCATTTGAATCCCATCCCAAAAAGCCAGTCCTTCATATATGTCAAATCGTCAATTGTGGAATTGGATGTCACCATGTTGCAAATGTCTGCAAATTTAACTTGTTCACTTCAAATCCATACAAAATTGCCAGTCCTTTGCATATTTCAAAATTGTTGGGTTTTTTGAGCTCCCTGAATTACCTCTTAAAGCAAAGTACATATTGCTGCCACTGATGGCAGCATAGAAGAACCATCTTACTAAAGATGTGCTTGAGGCTGGTGAACTAGCCTCTCCTTATTTGTTTAGCATGATGCTGCCACTTATGGCAGCATGGAAGAGCTTCTTGCACAACTCACATTTGGCTTTGTGAATGCATGAAGACCATAGACCATTTGCACTCTTGAAGATCCACTGAAGATTTGACCAAGCAACAAGTTAGCACCAAAATGAAGAACCAAAAGAGGACATCCATTTGTGCTTCATAAAGAAGAGATTTGGCATGATGTTGGAGTTGAAGAAGTTTGCTAGTGGAGACTACAAGATCCCCTTGAAGA